>JABJVR010006749.1:0-12162 GCA_025773905.1 Chitala chitala
ATATATATATATATATATATATATAGTACTATAGTATAGAACTATATACGTTTTATATAGTACTGTAGTTGATTAGGCACTTTCCTGGAGCCAAAGGTCTTATTTTAAACACCATGAAATAATTTTTATTTACTAACAAAATATGACATTAGCAAACACTTAAATAGCATTGTATTAGAATATCTTTAATATTTAATAATAATAATAATAATAATAATTTTTAATTAAAAAAACGAGGTGTGTTTTTGGTTTTTCTTTTGCAGAGTACATACTTTAAACTCCCAGTAGATGGAGCCAGAGGGCTACGCCCAAAGGGGCGGGCACTCAGGGGGCGTGGCTAACGTGTTTTCTTCTCTTCGTTACTCCCTGAATATGACGTGTTTCCTGGGGTTGCGGACTCCTTCGCAACGCAGCTTGATAGAAGAAAGGAGAGAGTTTTTATTGTTTTTCTTGATCTTTTTCGCAATATAGTACAATCCCTTTTGTTTCGTCGCTGTGATAATGATAAGAAATAAAAATAGCTGATTTGTAAGAGTGCGTCTTTTTAACGTTGGGGCAGACAATCCGCTGTTTTTTGTAGTTAGCTAGCTGCGGTCTGATTACCTTCCATAGTCTCGCTTGTCTGCTGGAAAGTTTTTTACTATAAACTGATAATTCATAAGTGCAGAAAGTAACGGAAGATGATGTGCGGTCTCTTTGTAAATATCTGAGATTAGTGGAGGAGAGCGCACCGCATGTCACAGTATCTGCCTTTCCCAGCTATCTGGACGTGCTTCCTCATCTCCTTTCGTGTTTCTGCGCTGTCAGAGGAGGATCACCAGCCGAGCTCCAGTTGACACATGACGCCATTAATACACTTAGTTTCCTCTGCTGGGAGTGTTTGACTTGTTTTATGTGATTAATTTGACTAGGGCTTGAAGCAGAGGTCGAATAGGTCAGGATAAAGTGCAGTTCGGAGTAGAGCAAGATTGTAACTCCCGTCCGTATTTAAGGAAATATCACGGAGACCGAAACTAACGGTGAAGTCGTCATGTTTGTTCTGGGGTAGCCGATGGACGTTCACTGAAACGGTACGAGCCTGTTTCAGTATCTACAGACAGGACGACACGGGAACTACGGGTGTGAATCTGTTCGTCAGGAGAAAAATCATCAAAGCGGATGCCAAAGAAGAAGAATCTGGTAAGATCGCCCTGCTTTGTATAAAACCGTTATACAAACAGCAATAATCTGCTTTCTGTCAGACTTTCTGTTAAAACCAGGTGAATTATTTGGTTCTTAAACTGTTCTGTGATGGAACCTGCGCCTCCAAACTTATGTTTTACTCCGCCTGACAGATATCATTCCTAAATGTCCTACTTTTTTCATTGTAACTTGTATGTTTTAACAAAGCTATATTTTAATTAGACAAGGGCGTTTAAGTTCCTCGCCGCCCCTTAATTAGGCCAGTTAATATAACATTAATGGTGCTGAAATTCTTTATGGATAAAACTCGTGGGATTGGGAGTAAATGTTGAACACAGTAACACTGTTCAGAAGCAACACTTTTCTATACAGGACTACTCCTTTTCTTGACCGATTGTTAAAAATTTGCTAAATATTGGTAAAATGCTAACTGCTTTGAAGTATGTCTGTTGATCAAAAGTACACACACACACACACACAATATTCAACGGGATAAATATTTCCTGTCTAGAGTAAAGACCCAGTATCCATTTCGCTTGTGCATTTGTTCAGTGTTAATGTTTTACCTGTAATGTTGAAAGTTCTACAAGGGAACTTAATTTCTCATGGTTTTAATGTGACTTTAAGTGTACACAATTACTATGAATGGTTGATATACTAACATACTGTTATAGAGAATATTTGATACTGTTTCTAGTAGTTAAATTCTCCCGTTAATATATGCTTCTATTGATTTTTCCCCCCCCCCCCCCATTCTCGAAAGACATCACGGTTGCCGAGTACTATTAAAATTATAACGTTTTTGCATTTCATTTCCATAACTCGACTTTTTCAGTACCGTGGAATACCACAATAGATCAGAGAACATTTTTGAACATGATTCCTCTATCATTTTTGAAAGAGTTGTTTTCCGTGACTAGTCAGTTATTTTCAAGGTATCTCTAAAAGGTCACATGTTTTTGTAAGACGTTTTTATAGTCACAAACCTGGATCAAAAAAAGACCGTTGTTAAACTACTTGGAATTTCAAATGTATGTTTTCGAAGTTCAAAAGGTGTCTACAACCGTAGTGGCCTGTACTTGGATGGGCCTGGTGGAGACATGATTGCCAGAAATATTGGTAACCCGCAATGTGCCACGGTTTATACTGTACAGTGCATCTGTTTTTCAACATCCTGTGGATCCGCAATGGCTGAATTATGTATTTTTTCACTCAGTGTGCCAAAGCGATTACGAATCCCGCACAATACCAATACTAAAAATACGTTTTTTCGGTAATGAATGGGCTGCGGTGGGAGCCCACACAGCTCATCGCACTCCCTGAGTCACTTGATCTGAAGCCGATGACTTACACGCTCCCACATGGCATCACCTTAGCGCTGCGCACGTGATTGATCTCATGCGGCAGCTGCAATTCTTATTTCAACTCCATAGTGGGTATTCTTTTTGGCGTCGGTTTCTAACTGGCAGTGGCACAAGCTTTTTGTGGTTTAATCAACAGCGGTTTAATCAACCCTCAATACATAGTGTCTTTGATTGTCATTGACTGCTTTTGATATATAGATGAATGGTAGTAGGATGATAAAAACATTTATCGCAACGTTGTCCTCACATTAGGCTACTGCATGTATAACGTGCTATGAAGACAGTATAAAAATAACTTTTTGTCCTCTGACAGATTATTCTTATAGTAATTTAAATATGTACATTTTTTGCCATTAACTGGAGGAGAAAAGCATTTAATTGTAGCAAAGGGCGTCGTTCTGGTCTCTCGAGACAAATGCGCAGCGCGTTATTCGCAACAACGCGAGTTTGAATTTTTGATCTCGTGCGTACTTTGACGCACAAAAGACTGATAACCATGTTTTAAATCCACCCTTTTAAAATAAGCAGTTTGGAGTTGTTACTGATCACTCGATTTATCTTCAAGTCGATAAACTGGAAACACATCTGAAGTGGCGTTGGTGCTGCGGGACAGGACTGATATTGGCAGACACAGGCATGGTGACGAACGCTCTGAATGTTCCTGCCAGTCAGCCACTTACACACGGCAGTACACCAGCGCCCCTCAAACTGTTTGGGAGTCCCATAGTCTGCCCCCAGGCCTTCTCTTTACCTGCGGCCGTTTTAGTTTTAAATTATATGATGTTATCGTCCGTAACTATGTTAAATTTGTAACACCGTTTCCCCATCTTGTGATGTTACAGATACCGTGAAATTTTAACTTAAGTAGTTAAACGACGCCACAAGCGATAGTTCTGAAGTCAGTCGCAATACAATACTGTTAGTATGGTTCTTATTTCTTGTCTTTAAATCTCTGTAACTCCAATTTGTGGGCGTTTGTTGGATCATTCAATTTTACATAGAGGTATAGCTGGGAAGGGAGTGCTTGATGCAGAGTGTAAAGTGTATACAGACGTCAGAACAGGATGTGCTCTGATTCAAGGACTTCCATTCTCCCACTGCATTCTGAGAGCATGTTAGTGCTTGTGAAATGTGCGTCAGAATGTGGCATCATTGGTGGAACATGTGGTACTGATTGCAGAGGTCCTGTTTATGCTGGTTCATATGTGAGATTTCCTGCTGCTGTTAAACTGGTAAGGATGTTGATAAGAGAACATTTTTTTTTCCTCCCCCTCAAGTTAATTGCATCAAACACTTTCAGACACAAAATCCACTGACAGAATTGAGGACCTATGCTGCAAAACTTTGTTCATGTAAAAGTGAAGTGGGTTATTGAGTAACAAAAGCCACTTTTCCTCTCACGTGGATCCCAGTGTCCATGGTCAAAGTGCAAACCATTCTATGTGTTTCCACTAATAAACAAATTGTGTTGGTGGCAGAAAATCAGATAATCCATTCTGTGCTTGCATACACTGATTGTGTCAGGACCAATCTTTTCAATATGAAAACCAACGTTTAGAAAAATGTTTGAAAACATTCAAATGTTTTCAGGTGATAATATTGCCATTTTTATTTTGTAATAGTGTAATTTAGCAAATCCAACTCCAATTTAACATGTCAACAATATCTTTGAACTGCCATGAAGGAGTTGTTTGGATCTGAAGATATTTTGAAAGCTACAAGCAATGATGTACAGAAGACATGGTCTGCCCTGTATTTTTTGTGTTGCCACGGCAGCAGGTCTGTCGTGTCGTTGCTATATCATTGCCTCAAATTTGGGAAGAAGGTGGCTGTTTGTCAGTTCTGATGCTGGTGGAAAAGGGGTAAGAGTGGCCTTGCCTGCTTTTCTTGGATAAATGGTTTTTAAGAGGCTGGACATAAAGAACATTTACTGCAGCAAACAGGATTTTAATATAAAGGCTAAACTCCACTTTTCACAAAGCAAATACCATGGATTTCATCATTGTGGGGAGAGATGCTTTTATTTTTACTTTGCTATAATTTCAGCATGAAGTGTTGATTCAATAGTCATTACCCAAAGGGTCTGCTGCTTTTGTGGTGTTTACAGTTATGCAGTCTTGTTGCTGATAACAGCTGTTTTTGGATAGTCTCTTTTATAGATGTTTGTCAGTTTTTCCTTCCCCATTGCCCACTCTTTAACAAATCAGCAGTTCTACATAATTTACAGCAAGCCCAGTAATGCAGTTCTGTATTACAAATACAGGATATGTCATCACTCACCACTTTTGTATTTATTTGCTGAGCAGAAGCTCATTCAGCAGCCTTGTTGTTTAGTGAAGATGTTCATGTTATGTCCTCTGTTCTGAGCAACAAATTAGACTCATCTCCTGGTTTGTATTGGTTAGCAGAGGTAGCCTGTCTGCCTGCTGCTAGTTTTTTTGTAATTTAGATTTAAGCATCTTATGTCAATACATTCCAATGGTGCATCAGTTAATCAAGGTATCTCCTATTGTGTCCATGCTGTAGCACGTTGGTCATGCTTAAGATATGCAGAGAAGCTGGGCAGGTTTACCTTCTTTAGAGCATGTCACATGGGACATGGGCTGTTAGGCTGACTGTGTGCCAGGCACCTGCAGGTCATCCAGTGGAACTTCCTGCTACTTCCTTTCACATTGCAGTAAGTGGCTGACAACTCTCAGAGGAGTTGTACTGTAGTCATAAACTGACTTTTTTTTTTTTTTGTAGCTGTTGAGGGGAAAAAGGGATAATTTCATATCCCAGTTTTGAAGAAAATGGGAAGGAATGGAAGTTATTTTGGTGCATAGAAAACCAAAAGTGGTGTTAAGTACTGTATCCCATCTTTCTGCTATGTATTTACTTATTTTCAAAAATTATCAAAGTGTAACTGTAGCAGCTGGTGTTTGAACACAAGACCGAGCTGTCGTCCTGTACTAGGTTCTCTTATTAATCAGGATTATGAGCAGGCTCTAAAATGAGAATTTTACATTCAGATAGCGCTTTCAGTAATATCTAATTCTGAGTCTTATCAGTAACTCCAGATCTTCGTGCATGTCAAAGCTGAAACCGTTTATGCTGTTCTGTGCTGTTCCTGATCTCTTCTTTGTTGGGTCTGGAACAGTGAGATTCACAGTCGCCTGTCAGCAGTGAGCTCGGCTCTGTATAACAGTTAAAGCGGCTGCACGCTGTGAGACCCGTGATGTCAACAGGTAGCCTAATTGACTCCGGTCAGTTCTGGTTCAGCCAGTCAACACGCCTCTGAGAGATACCAGTGCTTTAAAACTGTGGCGGCTGCAAAACGCAAACCTGTTGAACGCGCCTGAAATCTGCACATTAATTGATTCAATAATTTATTATTTTCTTTCCTTAGCAGAGTTTAATGCACCCTGTGGCTGTTCCACTCTGACTGTGCTGGAACACAACAGGGAGGTGGTGTGATAGCGCTCGTTTTAACCTAATGAATAATGAAGGTGTTCCCTGTCTGCATGTTGGTGGCTTTCTCTTAACACCCATAGCTGCATGAATGTGTGTCAACCTGTACCCTCTGGATAGCGTGTCTGCCTCAGTTTTACCTTTGATGGTGCCCTGATCTTTCCTTTCTCTCGGGAAGTAGCAGTCACTTTTTAAAAACTTATTTAGCGTTTTTATAATTTTTTCCGTTTCAACACTTCTTTACATTGTGGACATATAATACACTTGTGGTAATAGACACACTGGTAGGTCCTGCGATCAGCATCTTCATTATTTCCGTATTATGGTTGTGATGGCAACGCAATGGCTTTTTCTGAGGGTTATTGCTTGGTGAGTCATGCTTGCTCCTGAAATGGACTGCATTGTGTGTCCTTCAGACACAGTGGATTCCTCAGGCCCCAAGTGTGTGGAGTGTGTTGTGCCCGTAGTGTCTGCACATGTACGGTCGCCCTTCCTGAGTGCTGCTTCTTGCTTGTGTCCTCAGGTGACCCTGGTGCAGTGCTGACGCGCTGCTCGTGACACGTATGGGCTCTCTCTGAGGGCAGGCTTGCTCCATGGACCTGGCACTTCTGCTCAGGGCTCTGCTGCTCTTTCTGGGCCCTAGCCTCGCGCTCACGGCTGGGGCGCCACAGGTGTACACCAACACCTGGGCCGTCCATGTATCAGGGGGCGCCGCTGAGGCCGACAGGCTGGCCCAAAAACACGGCTTCATCAACCACGGCAATGTAAGTAGATGCTGCTACTGCCTCATCTTTTCTGGTGTTTCCTGTGACCAGTAAGTGTATTTGTTATAAACTTTCAGAAATGTGAATGTTTAAATATGCTTTATGTTTATAATGTGCTTTAAGAAAGTCGTGTGGTAACCATTAACCACCGGAAAGCGAATTCTTCAGCCAGTACTATCAGTTAAAGTTAACTAACTGTAAATTAGTTTAAAGGTAGATACCTGAAGCTGCAGTTTTACCATTTTCTTTATAAGGAGTGTTTGAGTTCTACATGCTGTAGTAAATTATTAATACATGAACGTAGGCTGTGGGGGGAAAAAACCTAATTAAAAATTGAAGCAGGCTGCCAACAGGAGTTCTGAATGGGACCATTTTGATCGACATAACTATGCGGTAGGATGTAAACTATGCAGTGCAACATTTAAGTTCATCTTTGATGCAGAAACACATCGGCAATAAACATCCACAAGCTCTGACAGTTAAACCACAGCCAACCCTTTTGTTAATAGTGAATAGCAAAACTGCATTAAATGTTAACAAAGGAGGGGCAAGGAGGGGACTGTCGTGGTCACCGCCAGTAACAGTGGACATGAGATGGCCAATGGCCAGGAAGATAAATACTAGTATGACAAAAAATGCCATGGCTTTTTCCTCAGGGAGAAAATTCTCATCTTGGATAGATGACATGAAACGTGAAGTGGATAATTATCTGAATAACATTTCCTGAACGTGTATCCATTACAATGATTAAAAAGAAACGGGTTGTGAATTATCGTAACGTGCATATTTGGCTAGATGTTATTGTGCATACCCAAGACATTGGTGTCCTCATAGCGGGTGTTCTCCCCTGCTGGTGTGACAATAAATGGACTTTGTTAAAAACAAAGAACATGATTTTTCTTTTCTTCAAGTTGGACTTGTTAAAAGTAACAGACTTAATTGTTCCTTTCTGGAAGAGCAGAATAAATGTGTTATATTAGGAAAAGGATTGAGTAGATTTACTCTCCAGGATAATAATGATGGACCAGCATTGAAATAAATATTGGGTTTGAATAGACTTATATATAAGTCATATAATTGTAAGGTTGTTGGTTAACCAGTTAATCGGTGAACAATGACAATTGATTGAGTCATAAGAATTTTCTGAAATATGGATCCTTATATGGGAAAGTACTATATTTTAATAGCTGCTGCATTGCGTTTCAGCATGATAAAATCAGTGTGCTGTAGGTGTATTTGAGTGAGAAGAAGAAGGCAAGGCGGCTGACCCAGTTAGAGAGTTGGGCCTGAGTGTTAATCTTGTAAACGGGATGACACGTGTGCGTGGCCTTGCGTTTCCTTTTTCCTCAGAGAATACAGGCACATGCATATTTAATAGTCCTGTTGAGAGTTTGCACCAGTGCCTGTGGATCAGGGCAGCCGGTGGGTGAGGGCAGCTGGTGGGGTGCCCCCCCTCCGTGTGTACCGCATTACCTGCTGGGATATGGAGATGTCCACTGTTAATCCGCGTCTCAGTTTAGAGTGAGTTGTGCTGTTAAATGCATTATATTTGCATGTATCTCTATGAAAAATGGGAATTGAATATGCACAGAAGTTTTTTATTTTTTTATTTTTTTTTCTCCTTTGTAAAAACTTAAGCAGATGTACATTCAGACCTCCTTCCCCCATTTATTTTTCATGCATCTTCCTGCTGTAATTAGCTTTTCAGTCTCTGCAGTTCATGCAAGATGCTCAGCTATATTGCTGCTAACAACAAGGAATATACATGTACACAAGTACACACGCTGCTGGGGGAGGGATGTGCTCTAAGTTTAGTTTGTTTACGGAGCCCCTTGATAAAGTACTCTCCGATAGATTCCCAGGCCTCAGCTTGCACATTGGAGTAAGCATTTTAGAAATGTCTCTAAGCATGGGAATTCTTGGCAATAAAAGTTCCCAACTAATTCCCAGTGCTTTCACAGGCAGGCCTATTGTGTTGGTGATTTATCAGGCATATCTCACAAAGAGTGTCGTTATGTGCCTACATTTTATGACTAAACTTTGCAGAACATATGGTTTACTGGGGAAATATGCAATACAGTGCTGAAGATGGAGTCCCATGTGGTTTCTTTAATTAATATATCTGATTCAGATATAAAAGAGTGCATGTATACAGACACGGGACAGGCTTGTAGGCTGGTGGCAGTAAAACGGAATGGGTGGACATGATGAGCCATGCGGTGAGCAAGATCCCTGGCTCAGCGCTCGTTCTCCTCCTTCCCTAGATGATTATCTCAAAAGCCATCTTTCATCCTTTAGGCTACTAGACTACATGGACAGCCTTGCTGGCCCCGCCCACTGGATGATCATCCTCTGAGGGGCTGGAAAGTGCTGATAAGAGCTTTCTCAAAGAGGGGGATGAGAAAGTGCCAGACTCGCTGGACTGAAGCTGTCTTCCTAGTTTGTTAGGTTTTATAAAAAAAAAAAAAAAAAAAACCTCACAATGCTGGTCGATCTTTATTATCCTGGAGAGTAAATCTACTCAATCCTTTTCCCATGCTTGTAAAGAACCAGAGAGATTACGAGGGACTTCTTGGGGCGACTTTAGGGGACTTTTTTTTTTTTTTTTTGTGTGAATTGGACATGGTTTGTGCTTGTATTCAAAACAAGGACATAACCCACCACTACCAATACCTAGTTCAATTTGTGTGAGTTACACCTGTAGTTCTGTGGCCGATGGATTACTATTCTCATGTATCATTTAAATGGGCTTCCTTGAAAGTTGTTTACCTAGCGGAATTGCATTTACGGCTACCTGCTGTAAGCTTTAAGTACTGAGACCTTCTTTAGCAATAGTGTACTTGTGAGTGAAATTCTCACCTGATGAGTGGTGATGCGTGTGCTGCTGAGAACTGTGTATTTCAAGGCTGTACCATTACGGTCATTGGCATGGAGGCATCTGAATGCCTGCTGGTCCACTAGTTGTTCTGATTCGCTGAACTAAAGGGCAATGGTGTTTAACACTGTAAATCCAGGAGTTTCTCTGGTTCTTTTGTGAGCACATGCTTATAAAGAGTGTCAAAGAAAAAGGTGGCAAAAAAAGCAGATAAGGCACAAGAAGCTGTGGCCTTCTCCTCCCTGTTGAGAACAATGGAGCGGAGAATTCAAGATGTTATCAGTGATTTTTATCCATCTTCATCAGTGTGGCTCTGTTTCCATGGAAACAGCGGCAACAGGCAACCTTGGATGCGTCAACGGACAAGCTCCCTGCAGTTTGGACTCGACAGTCATTAAAAGAGTGGATCCGCTGTTGGTAGAGCCACAAACCTGTGGCGATGCAGAGAAGCAATGAAAACTGACCAATGCTGGTCTGTGTGTTCTCATGCTGTTTGTAGACTTTGCATCATAAGCGACTCAGAACCAGTTAATTCCTATTGAAATGCTTAGTCATCTGAAAACAGGCCCAGTTGTTATTCTCAGAATCAATGAGAAGTGCTTTGAAAAGCCAGCACGTGAAATGTCCAGAATAGATACACAGGCTGACCCAGCTCATATGAGCGCTGGTCCTGCTTTTTAAGTGCATTCATCACTTCGCCATGGTGGAAAGATCAAAGCTTTCCAGGCACAAGCCACACACTTTGATCAGAGAGCAAGTAATTTGTGAAAGTATGTTACAGCTTTGTGTCCTTTATACCTGAGTGTCAAAAGGCAGGAGATGGTGTGGGGAGCCTTTGTGTCCCTTCTGTGGCCGTTCTTTTTATTACTGCCTATTTGCAGCTCTTCCGCTATGTTTGTGGTACCGTTGTGGTTCTGCTTGTTTTCATGCCTTTTCTTCTTTGCCTCAGTATCTCTGCTGCATAATTACGCCCTGTTTGGGTTTGAGACTAGGCTGCAGAACTGAGTATATTGCCATCCAGCAGGACAAAGGTCACAGGGCAGGGTGCTTTTTGTGTGTTATTTTAGAACTACATTCGACTGTTGCCGCACCTCTGTCCACTTCCTGAAGGGCAGCTTTGTGTGTTTTATGACAGCTGGGTTAGCTTACAGCCTACAGACTGCTGCTGCCAGTGAGTGATGCTGCTTCCTGGTTAGCATTTAGCTACTTTTTCAGCATGCTACGGTTTAGCCTGCAGTGTCTAAATGAAATTCTTTTCTCACAAGACAGTTGCAGAGCTGTAAACGGCAGCTTTCCATCCATGTATCCGAGAGTTTCAAGGGTGACAAAAGTTGGCAGATGTGGTTCAGAAACAGAAAGAAAAATGTGGCTGTGGGGAGGAAGGATACCTGGGTCATGGGTTGTTTTTGGGGTGATGCACCACACTTTATTTTTTCTCTGTCATAAACCCTGACCCTACAGGACAAACGCATCTCAAAGATGAGGAATGAGGGATGGCACTTCCCCCTGACTCTGATGAGCTGATTTGTGCAAGAATCTCAGGCTGCTAAATTGCTTTTCCTTCATGCTCTGTGGGGAAATAAATCGGTTAAATTAGGAAACCTCTTCTAGCACCAGAGGGATGTGGATCTCAGGGGACATTCAGGAAGTGCTTCTCGCCCTCGCCGTTATCCAGATCTCTGTGACTTGGAGCTGTATTATGAGCTGCACTAGCTAGCCCCCCCCCCCCAAAGGGACCTGGGACACAGGGAGGGCTCTGATGGAATGAAATGGGTTTGCATTCACAGCCAAAACTGTGTGCCTCCCACAGGTACTTATTTTAGTAATATCACTTAGAAAGATGTTCTGTCTCTATGTGGTACTCCATAACCACAATTCCAGTTGATGGACAATGCTAATGCTTTTTATTTAATGTTTGGGACCCATTCACAGCAGATATACTGAAATAGAAGTGCACTGGGTTGGGAGTGCAGTCCACACCTACAGGGACCTTTGAAGGCCAATATGATTGCAAACAGTGTATGTGTGTAGTATAGCGTAGCAGTCAGGGTGCAGTCCAGCAGCCTGAAGCCAAAACCCATGCACATTAGCCCAATTCATTTCAGAACGTGGATGCTACTCACACAGGGCTAGTCATGAAACCCAGCCCTGGGTATGAAGACCCCCTGAGCATGGCTAATTCTTCACAGTAATCTCTTGTTAACCTGGTCTAAAGGCCATTCATAGTGCCTGTGTTCCATCAGAGCCAATAGACCGCCGTCAGTCATGGGGATCAAGAACATAGGCTCTTGGGGGGTGGGAGGCTGAGAGCCCACCCCATGTATCCACGCAGCAGAGGGGTATGTCCTGTGTAGGCCGGTGCTGCATAATATACAGGCACACAGAGTCCTGTGACATGGTTTTGGAGCCTGCTGTGTTTGGTGAAACGACGAGACTGAGCATACAGGTGTTGTGTGTGTGTGTGTGTGTGTGTGTGTGTGTGTGTGTGTGTGTGTGTGTGTGTGTGTGTGTGTGTGTGTGTATCTGT
>JABJVR010006750.1:0-12159 GCA_025773905.1 Chitala chitala
AACTGAGGCTGTTTTGAAAGCAAAAGGAGGCCCTGCCCAGTATTAGCATGGTGTTCCTAATAAAGAGCTTAGTGAGTATACACAGGTAATACTTTTTGGCCACTGATATAATTATATAATGATATAAACCTTTCTAATTGTCAGAACACCTCTGAGATAGTAATTACAGTCACATTGGCAGGACAGAATTCTTAAATTCGGTTGTCACATAAATTACTACTGAACAAAACTGTACATTAAATCATTGCTTCACTTGAATACTGTTCAAATAGTCAAAGAAATTTCTTTGTTATGCTTACTTCTGCATCTAATGTTATAACTGCCTAATATCCTCCCCTGTGTTAGAAAATCAAATTAGTAACTTTTTATAGTACTTTATTACATGAGCCACTGGTCTCTTCTGTCAGGTTAGGAAATAATTTCAGGATAAGTTATTGTACAAAATGTCTGCGGTTTGTGTTCTTTGTGTGTTCCATAAGCCCCATTTTAGCATGCGTGTTTGTTGTGCATGCTCTGCCACACTGCTCCCAATAAATGTTACACTTCCGCTGTGTGCACACAGCACAGCATCCCCTTTCCAACTCACTCCCTATTCCTTCCTCCCTAGCAGCTACTGGTATAACTTTGTTGCCAGGGCAACTAAATCTTTGCTGGCTTCATCTTCTTTATGTTGTCAGTTGTTCTCTGTTGCTGGTGTGAGGCCGTTTGAACATTCTTTTGATACATTGTATTTTCTGAGCAAAAACAACAGCTTCCTTTCTGAAGTAAACTTCACACTCCACTGCCTACTTGAGGACACATGTGTAAGTTACACCCTACTGACCTCTCCTGTTATACAACTGTACTGGGAAAGTACATTTCAATATTGCTTCAAAGGCTGAAATACAAGAGGAAATCGATTATATTGAGTACGTAATTAAAATTACATGCAATTAAAAGAAATTTGATCTGACCATTTTTGTGTTATTATCATCCAGTTCAGCAAAATATCAATATGTTAAAATATGATACAATACGTAGGTCTGTTTCGTTTCATAATCAGTGCTTTAGTTTGCTTTGAGCATATGATGGCTATGCAAAACTTGATCATATGTGCACCTGCACTTTTGTAGTATAATTAAACCACATTGATACTGGAATATAAAGTACAAATGCAACAAAAATGTAAAGAAATATTTGGCCCTGAAATTTGGAGATGTAGGCCACTGTATTTTCTGTGATAAAATTAAGGTAATCAGGTTCTTTTAGCTACCAGACGCATCTCATTTAAAAGTGTATTTTTATAACAAACAACTGAATAGTTAGAATAGATGGGGGACTCTGGCTGATGAGTCAATCAGAGTGGCCATGTGACATACTAACCATCAGGACTCGATTGGTACAATCTGTCATAACTGTCCCGGTGGGCCGGAGCACTTTGGGGCTGATACAATTAATGTATTATTATTATTATTATTATTATTATTATTATTATTATTATTATTATTATTATATGGACCGGGTCTGGACTCTAGTGGTGAGCCATCTGGACCAAAAATGCCAGGGTTGATTTTTTTGGTCCCAGTCCATGTTGGTCCACACAGTGGAAAACGTGAAAAGATCTTGAAGAGGTTTGCCGACAAGATGTAGGTCAAGAACAAACCTTGCCAAAGTATACAAACAAGGGGTGCACAAAAACAAGGACAATTCAAGGCACGAAACAGTTTAAATGGTTCAACAAAATGAACTGATCTTTGGTCACATTCCAGGGGTAACTAGCCCTCTGGCTATATTTACCAACAGCTGCCGCTGTACTTGCTTACTAGGCACGACCACCGCTACTAAATTTACCTCTTACAGGCAGTGGAAAACGTTTGGTCAAATGTTAACATTAAAAGTTGTATAATATCTCCAAATACACTGAACGGAGAATAAGGTAATGATGCACTTCTGTAACTTGAATAAGGAAAATCTTGACGTTTGTTTACAAAATATGTTCATAGTTTATGTTACTGCTTTAAAAATAATGTAATTAAAATAGACTTTAAAAAGAGAAAGTAGGATAATTGTTTAAGAGAACTTTCCTGATCGATATTGTTTTTTTCGGGCAATTATTCACAATTTTATGTAATTTTTAAATGCATTTGAAGAAGCTGTCCATGTTACATTTGTCGACGTACTGAGGCCAGAGATCGGATTGTACTGAGTACTTTCTGTGTATTCCTGTTACATTGTATGATTGTAGTACTATTTCAATTACCAAGATTTACTAAAATCCTATCCTACTATCGGGTCACGGGCTTTTTTTTTTTTTTACAAAGATTATGTGGCAGTTCCCATCTACAAACTAGCCACTTTCATAAAGTTAAATCTTTTAAACGTTTACTAATATTTTATGAACTAAAGGGTAACACATCCTATGACGACGTAAAAGCTGATTCCAAAATTATATATATATATATACATAATTTTTTTTTTCGGTGCGCAAATCAGACGGCGTTAAAATTATATTGTGCTAACTAGAATAGTATTATGAGCTCGTATGTAAGAATTCCTTGTGTGGACTATTAACCATCTCTTTGCAGTCCACATGGGAATATGGGGTAACTACAAATTTGATCTCTTTAGGTCCTCCAGGGAAGGGAAAAATAGCTAAGAGCTGGTGAAGCAGCGCTACGCAACTTGGAAGCAGGTAGTTTTTAAAGTCATATTTATCAAGATGCAAGAAGAGGACCTGTACAATGCCGAAGGGGAAGGCACTGGCAACAATGAGCAGTGCAATGAAGGAAAAGTGGACAGATGCACCCGGCCAAGCAGGACAAAGACCACGGAAGTGAAGTTCCCAAGAGAAAGAAGGCAGGTCCCAGGTCACCCAGCTTCCACGTTTCAGCACTTCTCTTTGGACACCAATGAGTCCTTGAGCTTTGAGCCCTGTGTCTCATCAGAAGAAGAAGAGTCCCAGGTGCTGAGACATACAGGGCGGGCACTACTCAGCGATGAGGTGTTTGAGGAAGAAAATGAGCCTGCAGAGGAACTGGCAGGTGTAAACAAAATGGAGATGCCAGACGTTTTCTGCACTGACTGTAAAACACCCATTCGGGCATCCCAGAAACAGTTCGGACCTCACAGGGACCATCGGGTCATCCTGATATCCAAAGCTACAGAAGAATTTAAGGTAACGGTGTACTTTCAGTGGGAGTTCTTCAAACAACTGCAAACAAAATAAAAAAAATTTAAATATGGAAGAAAATTTATGTAGTCTGCAGTGGGTTGGCGCCCCACCCTGAGTGTCCCCTGCCCTGCGCCCTATGTCTCCTGGGATGGGCTCCAGGCTTCCCTGCAACCCTTAACAGGATGAAGCGGTATAGAAGATGAATGAATGAATGAATGAATAAACTTACGTTGTGAAAAATACAACTAATTGACCAATCAAGCAGTGGTGTTCTTGAAAACTGTACAAAAAATTGGTGGAAAAAATATTTTTAGGGAACAATATGGAATACAAAATGTGAAAACTTAATTTTAGCAAAAATCAGATTTTTGCAAGCTGCACACTAGGCAGGAAAATAATGTGCTGTTAATAAGTGTTAGCTGTTATAACAAAGCAGTAAGATAGTGGGATAATCACTTGTCGTAATGAAAATTGCATGCAGTTCCTTACTGATGTTCCCCTGTGGTGCACTAATTACTGATTCAAATCCCTTCTCCACCAGGAAGACATTCAGGAAACTATGCACAGGCTGGAAGAGCAGATTGGTCTTATGGAGAATTTTGCAAGCCATTTGGAGGAGATTTTCATTACCGTGGAGGTAAAAATTAAGTGCCTTTTAATCTACTAGTCAATCAAATTTTATACAGCATTGCATTAAGTGCATCTTAAATGTACAATCATTATGAAAAAAAAACCTAAAGTCATATGAAGGAAGGGTATTGTAATCTTTCCCCAGGCTGTTCATATGTACAGAACTTACAGTTACATAACGTTACAAAAAGTCAGTAGTTTCTTTAAACACGGCTGTTTCTCTGAAGTAATTTGTCACATATAAAAGTGCATGTTGTATCAGAAGTTTTCAAGTTCAGTTGTCCGAATGTTTTAATAATGTTTATTATAGTGTTCAATAGCACAAGCAGTAGGTACATTTGCGCTTGTGTTCAAAGTTTTTATTAGCAGTTTATTTTGTGGTTCATAACACCAAGACAAGCCTACCCACAACCTGGGTGGACATGAAGGCATAAAGGAAGATATGAGTACGCTCCACAAACGTGGTTGTGTCCTTCCAGGAGAACTTTGGCAGGCAGGAGCAGAACCTGGAGCAACACTACAATGATGTGCTCTCAGCTCTTTCTCAGAGGTACGAACAGGGCGCGTCACAACTTGAGAATGAGAAGAAAGTGAAACTGGAGACTTTGTACAGCCAGCTGGTGGACTGCGGCAAGACTCTGGACACATCCAAGGAACTTATAGAATTGGCCCAGGGGATACACAGGAATGAGGATAAGATGGCCTTCTTTCAGGTGGGGTGCTCTGTCAAGGCAGTTGTCAACATCTGCTTTTATTCATGGTTATTAGTCATTAATGATTACACAAACTAGCATTATAAATTATGCACATAAACCCGACCTTATTAAGTTCTGTTTCAGTTTGTTAAAATGACAGTTATTGTTAAATGTGACAATGACAACATTAACTTTCTCCTAACAGGCTGTTGTTCCTGCTTTAAAGAGGTAAAAAACACTGTGGCTGAGGTTGGTATGATTATAGGTGACTTCGAGTTCATCTGAGATTATCCGAGTAAATATCACAAAATGTGGGAATTTGTTGCAGTCGAGAGCCCTTGGTTCACTAGTACTTTTCATGCATGTGTCTACATTAGTGGCTGCAGCCTTATGTTGTGTTTCTCTGTGAGCCTTTTTTAAAAAGCTTTACAATAAGCCACTATCTGCTGTCTGAAGCATTTCATGTTTTAGGAATGAATTTGTTAATGTTGCTTGCTTCTAATGGAAGTCCATTTCAGTTTGGTGTCAGAAAAGTGATGAGGGGTCTGTTTAAAGTCTGAAGGGCCAATATTTTTCCATTCTAATATGTTTTTTATAGAATAGAAGAGTTTGCACAAGTTGAACCCGAATTCAAGCTTTCTGCATCTATGGACTTTGACAGTTCTACAGTAGACATGTCTGATATAAAGCATATGATGGATTCAATCAATATTGTCCCAGGTTTGGTTATTCAGAGTCCTGCCTATTCTGTCTAATGTGCATTTCCCTTATTGCCTCTTTTATAAGGAAGTTGCTTTCACAGATTATACAGAAGATAATAAAATTGAATCCTTTCTTATAATCTTCTGGTTGATTTAAAAAGAGTTTATATATTTACATTTCAGACTTTCATACCAGTGAAGACAGTACTTTAGGCTGTAATTTTAAGAACATTATTTTAGAATTTAGTTTGCATATTGACTTCAGGTTTCTAGGCAGGAAATTGATTAAAAATTTTAGTTAGTATTGCTTGTGATATGCCAAAAAAACCTGGAGCATCTGTACAAGTTCACAAACCAGTAAATTATATGCATATAGATGATTTACTTTACAGCACATTTGATTCCCTGTGCTTGTCTGTGAACAGCATTGGGCCTTGTTCACAAAGCATTACAATCTAATATGACTTGACATAATTTATTAGTTATTTCCATTTAAAAATAAAGTGTAATTAAGACCTCAGCAAAGCACTTAGTTAATCAACAGCAAACAACTTTTAGCATCCTCACAAAGCAAGTATATAATTTAGCTTTTGTCGTGTTTGCACTATTTTAAAGTCAGGCTGTCTTATATTGCATACAGCATACATCATTACTAGCCAAAGTGTTGTGAATAATGCCATCATAGTGAATAATGAAAAGTCTTCCTTTTGTGGACTGCCATTCCAGCACCCTCAGCACCGGTCATCAATCCCCAGGTGCCAAACTCAGCCAGTAACACTTCGGTGCGGGTATGCTGGAGCCTGTTCTCGGACGACACCGTTGAGTTCTACGAGCTCTACTACAGACCTGTGCTGGATGACGCCACACCTGTTGCTCTACAAAACCCCGAGGGTAAGGGGAGCTCTGGTTACCCGCAGGGAGAGACACGGGGAGCCCCCTCCGTCATGCTCAGCTTCTGTATAACATGGTATGACAACAATAGCATTTCAAATGACTGTCAAGTTGGAAACAGTGTGAATAAGAAGTGTGTCTTCAATGCTTTTTATTGGCCCTGTGCCATCCTAGTGTTCGAGTGAACACACAGTTCACTAACCTGGGGAGAGAGCAATGGGAGTGGAGGGGGGAGGCGTAACAAGACATGTTTTAATGTAGATCACTGTGAGCCAAGGGGACTCAGGCAGTTCCAGCTCCTTCTTAAAGCTCTGCCAACCTTTGTGACTGTGATTTGTCTAAAGCGTCAAGGATTAAGGTTAAAGAGACATACCACACTGTAAAGGATTTGCTGCCCAACGCGCAGTACGAGTTCTGGGTGACGGCAACCAACACCACCGGAGTCAGTCCTGCTAGTGAGAAAGCAGTATACATGACAGGTAAGATCTGTCCTCGCACACCATGCTGTATGACCAGTGAACGGCAGGAGAGGAGCAGTGCCTTCTGGGAAATCACCTGCCTCTGACAGACAAACTGTTCCCCCTTATATATTCGGCCTTCGTAGTGCCCTCTCCACCCATGATCAAACAGCGAGAGTGTGCCAGCTGTCCTGGCGCTGCGCTGGTCCGCTGGGAGTCAGGCAACACCAACCCGGTGGACTCCTACACCATGGAGCTTTCTGAGATTGGCATTGAGCCAGGAGATGATGGCACAACAGAGTGAGTGTACATTCGGCTGGAGAAGGACTACAGGACACATGGGAATATTGTCAGGTCATGTAAGGTGTGCTGCTGGACATCACTGGAGCAATGACCATGTAGAGATGTATACATAAAGAAGGTTTACGTTCAGCGAAACACGCATGGGCCACTCTGCAGCCACATCTTTCAGTTTCACATTGTCTGTAGAACTCCGTCTTGTATCATTCGAGGTCTATTGTGGCTATCCCCACGTGTGAGTGCCTGATCCAGCTGCAGCCAGGGCGGCGCTACTCCGTGTGCGTGAGGGCTGTTAACATCGGAGGCCCCAGTGAGAGGAGTGAAGCCATCACTATCCAAACCACTGGTGAGGCCCACCAGCAACCATTCGCCTCGTCAAAACATAGCCAGACATAAATATTTGTTACTGTAAAAGACAAAACTGGTGTATGCTTATCTCTGAGATTAACCAGTTTTACCTTTGGGGGAGATAGGTACATTTTTCCACCTTATGGAGGACACCGCCCATCCCTGTCTTTCCATATCAGAAGACGGATTCACCATGTTCTATGCTGATGAAGACTTGCCACTCAGCAACATGATCTTCAGTGACAATACCTTTGCTAGGTGGGGGTTCTGACACAACTCACACAAGGTAGTTAAATTCTCCCCATAGAACACTCAGGACGAGATGCTGCCTTATGCTATGGCATTCTAGCTGTTTCTCGCACATTTGACAAGATGAGGTAATTTGTAAAATCCAAAATATTATTCAAAATCCCTGTATTTGCAGCATTTGATGTATATGCACCTCACCTTTAGGCTGTTTAAAAAATAATCATTACGAATTTTAGAGAAAATCCTAAGAAGAATACCCGAAGAGCCTAAATAATTATTGTTATTGTAGGCCTAGAGAAAAACAACTGACCAGTTTGTTTGACACAGCCAATCAGGTGATAGTTCTGCACTCATGTCTTCAGGTGTGTGGCAGTGCTCGGAGAGCTCATCCCTGTTCGGGGGAAGCATTACTGGGAAGTGGAGGTAGGGGACAGGACCGAGTTTCGGATCGGCGTGGCTTATGAGGACACGCAGAGGAACGGCTTCCTCGGAGGGAACAGCACCTCCTGGTGCATGCGGCATGTCATCACACCTTCCAGGTCAGCTCTGCATGCGCCGGACAAGTAGCACTAAAGCCTGATGCTTCACAGCATGTGAGACAAATGAATGAAGCTCTTCAGAATGTAATATGATACAAGTAATAAAAACTGATCAATAATATAACCGAGGCCAACCTTGTTCCATGCAGGAATGATACTGTGGTTAAGTAAAGATTTTATTGAAATGCAGTTCTAATTTAAGTGCTCAAACACCATAATGGTATGGCTGTTCCCATGGTAACCCAGTGCTCAGTGCACAGGGGAGGCAGGCATTCTTGTTTTAGCTCATCATTTGGCAAGACTGTATACACAAATCTGCAGAAACAATAATTCAAGAGAATGTTGTTTGACCGTTTGTGCTTTTAGCACTCAGTGTGCTTTACTTTACTGAAACTTGTGTGAAACTAATTCCACATCAGAGTACTGTTGGACAGCACAGAGCATTTATGTCATGTGACTATGTTCAGGCTTATAAATACTCCTCTGTCATTCTTAGGCATAAGTATGAGTTCCTGCACAACGGCTGGACCCCTGACATACGAATTACAGTTCACCCCAAGCGGATAGGAGTAGCACTAGACTACGACACGGGGAAGCTGTCTTTCTTCAACGTGCACTTGGCCCAGCACCTGTATACTTTTCACTGTCGCTTTCTGCACCATGTTCACCCCTGCTTTGCCTTGGACAACCCAGGAGCTCTGACAGTCCATAATGGAATAGCTGCTCCAGAATACACCTCTTTCAACTGAGCATGTCCACTACATGTGCGTTTTTCATTACTGCACAGTATTGTCTTCTGTTTCATAAGTGTCGAGGATGCTGAATGCCCAAGCAAGGACATCGAAAGTTAAATCATACTTATTCCTGAAGGTCACGGTCGTTTGATTACTTTAAAGGTCGGAAATAGCAGGCCTACCTTAGTCATTGAAACGCGTCACGTTAAAGAAAAACGACTAACTGTGCGTTTAACGTTTGTATAGAAGTACAGCTTTCTATATTTGTGTTTTGTTACGCAATATAATAAAGAAAAACCGAATCAATTCTGACGTCAAGCGACGTGAAAAGAGCCTACAATTCAGATTAAATAAATTTATTACGCGGTTTCATTCACGTCTCAAACGAAGTAACTAATAAACAGTATAAAAACATACAAGCTTTTGATTTTGCCAGTGCAAACGCGTGTGCAGTAATGCATCAGTACATATACACTAGGTTTTAGTTTCGGGAAACCAAATGATGATGATATCAGGACTGAAATTGACCAAAAAAAAAAGATGAAAAACAACCTGTAACGACAAGAATGTTAGAAGTATTTTTGGAAAAATAAAAAATTGTCACAACGTAATACAGCATTAGTTTTATCATAAACAACAAAAGATTTTCTAGCCCACAGGTCTGAAGCTGTCAAGAAAAAATATAAATGTCGACTTGTAGCTACTAAACCACCTAATACCGCTTTTTAAAATGCCATGCGACTGATCTCCAGCCAGGAACAGCCCACCGGCAGCATCACTCACGGTTCTAAGGAAAAACCTGGGATTACCACGTACCGATGTGGTTTTAACGGTGTAAACATTAAAACATAACATGGTTAAACAGCGTATCCCATTTGTTGCCACCTCAAATTGCTAACAAATTATTATATCTATTTTACATTCTGAAGACATCATAATACAAGTTAACTTCGTAAGCACCGGACTTTGCAGTCATTGCAGACCCAATAGACGCAGCAGTTCTAAAATATGTTAAAAATCAGACGATTAATGAAAAATTAACACTAGAGCCTAGATAAGAAACGTCAGTGAAGCAGTTCAGGAAAGCGAGGTGTAGACATGTGATAATACTTGATTCAGTACGTCTGCTTGACATTAGGATTTCACAAGAGTATTTGCTCATAAAAATGTTGATCGCGCTGTTTTTGTGAATTCAGATGTTACTGTGTCCTCCTCTGTGCCAAACAGGCTGCTTGAAGCTCTGCTGTCCAGATCTACGCTCCGTTGATTCCCAGTGAATGTCGGTACAGTACAGTACAGTACAGTGCTGTGCTGTGTAAAGGGATACACTGAGTGCGCTGTGCTGTGTAAAGGGATACACTGAGTGTACTGTGCTGTGTAAAGGGGTACACTGAGTGCACTGTGCTGTGTAAAGGGGTACACTGAGTGTACTGTGCTGTAATGTGTAAAGGGGTACACTGAGCGCACTGTGCTGTGTAAAGGGTTACACTGAGTGCACTGTGCTGTGTAAAAGGGTACACAGTGTACTGTGCTGTAATTTGTAAAGGGGTACACTGAGCGCACTGTGCTGTATAAAGGGGTACACTGAGTGTACTGTGCTGTAATGTGTAAAGGGGTACACTGAGTGCGCTGTGCTGTGTAAAGGGGTACACTGAGTGCACTGTGCTGTGTAAAAGGGTACACAGTGTACTGTGCTGTAATTTGTAAAGGGGTACACTGAGTGCACTGTGCTGTGTAAAGGGGTACACTGAGTGTACTGTGCTGTAATGTGTAAAGGGGTACACTGAGTGCGCTGTAATGTGTAAAGGGGTACACGGAGTGCGCTGTGCTGTGTAAAGGGGTACACTGAGTGCACTGTGCTGTAATGTGTAAAGGGGTACACTGAATGTGCTGTGCTGTGTAAAGGGGTACACTGAGTGTGCTGTGCTGTGTAAACGGGTACACAGTGTATTGTGCTGTGTAAAGGGGTACACTGAGCGCACTGTGCTGTGTAAAGGGGTACACTGAGCACGCTGTGCTGTGTAAAGGGGTACAGAGTGTACTGTACTGTACAAAAGGGGTACACTGAGTGTGCTGTGCTGTGTAAAGGAGTACACCAAGTGTGCTGTGCTGTACAAAGGGGTACACCGAGTGTGCTGTGCTGTGTAAAGGGGTACACCGAGTGTGCTGTGCTGTGTAAAGGGGTACACAGTGTGCTGTGCTGTACAAAGGGGTACACTGAGTGTGCTGTGCTGTACTGTGTAAAGGGGTACACTGAGTGTGCTGTGCTGTGTAAAGGGGTACACTGAGTGTGCTGTACTGTGTAAAGGGGTACACAGTGTGCTGTACTGTGTAAAGGGGCCGAGTGTGACTACAGTTACACGGTGTACAGGGGTGGGCTCTTTTCATGTGTGCTGAATGAAATGCAGTTTTTTTCCCCCCACACTGTGTATACATGCCATCATTATCATAAAATAAAGCTGGTTCATACACCAGGGTTTCAAGACTGCTTTCTTAATCTTCTTCCTTTTTCGGCTGCTCCCTCTAGGGGTCACCACAGCAGATCATCCTTCTCCATACCAAACTGTTCTCTGCTGCTTCCTCTGTCACCCCAACCTCTTTCATGTCCTCCGTCACTATGTCCATAAACCTCCTCTTTGGTCTTCCTCTTCTCCTCCTGTCTGGCAGCTACATACTCAGCATTCTTTTCCCTGTGTACTCTGTATCTCTCCAGTGTATATAAGTAGCACCTTAAATAACACTACAGTTTACACTGCTATACCATAACTGTAATCTGTACAGTACTATTTGGCTGAGGTGACAGTTTAATACTAAAGCTAAACATGACAACTTGAGTTAAGACTGAGTGCCTGTTATAGCTTGTGTCAAGAATGTGCAGCAAGTAATAAAATCTTTGAGAGAGTAAATCCAAAACACAGAAGTGAGTAAAAATCCTGGACTTACAGCAAAGGAGACTGATGCTGACATTTTGAATATGAGGCTCCACTTCAGCAATATGCCTAAATGTAAATAACACCATGTGAAATACTTTAATATTAATCGGTTAACAACAGTATGCTGACTATTTTAAATTTGTTGTTAATAAAGTAGCATTTCAAATCTGTGACGTAATATTTATAGTGACATATTTCTAATGTAAGTATAGACGGCATTGTTCTTAACATATCAATTAACACCCTTTTGAATTATTACTGTTACTTATATCCTCTTGGGGTAATTCCTTTAAAAATCTGAATATGCTGCCAATAAACAGCATTAAAATTTAGGATACCATTAAAACATCAGCTAAGTAACATGCAAACCTAGCAAGTACAGCATTAACATTTAAGGATATAATCTCCTTATATTAGTGTAGAATTGTTAGTGTGACAGTCGTTACATGCACACGTGTACCATACTTCAGCAGTATCTGAATGAGGGACGTTACGCACGCGTGTACCATACTTCAGCAGTATCTGAATGA
>JABJVR010006751.1:0-12157 GCA_025773905.1 Chitala chitala
GACCAAGAAAGGGGCTGCAGCTAGGGTTAGGACCAAGAAAGGGGCTGCAGCTAGGGTTAGGACCAAGAAAGGGGCTGCAGCTAGGGTTAGGACCAAGAAAGGGGCTGGAGCTAGGGTTAGGACCAGGAGAGGGGCTGGAGCTAGGGTTAGGGTTAGGACCAAGAGAGGAGCTGGAGCTAGGGTTAGGGTTAGGACTAGGAGAGGGGCTGGAGCTAGGGTTAGGGTTAGGACCAGGGGAGGGGCTGCAGCTAGAGTTAGGGTTAGGACCAGGGGAGGGGCTGCAGCTAAGGTTAGGGTTAGGACCAGGACAGGGGCTGCAGCTAAGGTTAGGGTTAGGACCAGGGGAGGGGCTGCAGCTAGGGTTAGGGTTAGGACCAAGAGTGGGGCTGCAGCTAGGGTTAGGGTTAGGACCAGCAGAGGGGCTGGAGCTAGGGTTAGGACCAAGAGAGGGGCTGGAGCTAGGGTTAGGGTTAGGACCAGGGGAGGGGGTGCAGCTACGGTTAGGGTTAGGACCAGGAGAGGAGATGGAGCTAGGATTAGGGTTAGGACCAGCAGAGGGGCTGGAGCTAGGGTTAGGGTTAGGACCAGGGGAGGGGCTGCAGCTACGGTTAGGGTTAGGACCAGGAGAGGAGATGGAGCTAGGATTAGGGTTAGGACCAGCAGAGGGGCTGGAGCTAGGATTAGGTTTAGGACCAAGAGAGGGGCTGGAGCTAGGATTAGGGTTAGGACCAGGAGAGGAGCTGGAGCTAGGGTTAGGGTTAGGACCAGGAGAGGGGGTGGAGCTAGGGTTTGGACCAGGAGAGGGGTCTTGATTGCAGCACATGCAATCAAGATGGATGCAGAATGCCATGAACAGGTGATGTGAGATTTATTAGATCTCTGGGCCACATTAGCTGGAATTAGACTGCCTAGGTAGGCATGGTGTAAAAATTTAATTCCTAAATTGACGTCGGGACTGGAATTATTTAAGAAACCCAGCCTCTCGTGCCATAAAAGTTTCATGACATTAATATACCGCCTAAGCACATGTTAAGCCAATGAAAAGAAAACACAAAGAGAAAAAATATCCATTAGGTGGCAGCAATATTTCCTTGTTTAGATCATCAGGTGCAAACATTTATCCTATATTTACTGTGCAAGAGGCAAAGTCTACTGCCAGCCTGTAATTGACAGTAGGTTGAACACAAATGGCTAAATAATTTTTCTGCTACTTTTTCCACCAAGTAAATGGGAGAAATTTATTGCTGTTTAATATTGGAACAAAATCATTCAATCAAATCAATAAAATCACTGAAAAATACAACTCAAATAAATATTCATATAAAAATAATGGTTACCAGTGAATGTTGTATGCATATTAAGTGCAGCTGAGGTGTATTAGAGTTTGACTGCAGTGGGCCACCGGACTAAAGATCAGCGGACACGTGAAACACGTGGACCAGAAAGTACTTTTTCTTCAGGCCAGTGTCTGAACATGCACTAACCAGTGCTCTTTCAAAAAAGTTTACTTTTCCATTTCAGAGCTCTGAAAGAGGATGCTTTAGGCACCATGTTTATGGCATTTCTGGATGCATAAATCTGTAAATTAAGAACCATTTCAAAGTTAATGTCGTGTGATTTATTTTACATTAATTTCACTGCAGCTCAGATTCCAAAAATAATTTGAGGTCAGCCCAATTATAATTAAAATCGTAGCCAAAGTTGATTTAAATTCTAAAATTAGACCTGCAGGTTGGCAGACCATAGAAAGTAATTAATGTGTACAAGTGTGTAATAAAAGGCATACTGTTAAAGGAGCAGAGGAGCCGAATGCTCGCACCTCTTGGTCTTGCACTACACGCCTCTGCAGCGAGACAACCAGACAGCAGTGCGAACAGAGCTGGCGAGTCGCAGCGCCCTGCTGTTCAACCTTGTTAAACATGTGCCATATGAGCACATTAGCAACATGCCTACCAACACTGCTGTACTTGCTTTATCGGGAGGATCAGAAGCTGCAGTGAAGCATCCGCTTTATCAAATGTGTGCTATATAACTGAAGCCAGACTCTCTCTTCTGCTGTTATTAATAGAGCATAATAATTACTATACTCTCTTCAGTTGTTGAAAATAGGTGATTTTTTTTCCCCCTCAGAGCATATTTAAAGGTGAAAAGCCATTATATACTATGTTTCAGTCAATATACACTGTCACCTTTACAGATGTAAATGTATTTTAACTTTCAGTAGTATATGTGTTGGTACAAATGTACTCAAATATCCTGTGTGGTCTCTGGTTAATACATTTTAAATATAACTAGTGTTGGATCAATTAAAAAAATAAATAAATGAATGAATGAAATAGGCAGAATATCGTTGCAAACATATACTAGTTAAGTACATGGTCAGTTCCTTTTAAAGGTCACCTATTGATTTTATGGTTGAGGTTACACATTAATGAAATTTCACACCAACCTATCTAAAAGGGCAACGTGACACTACAAGGCTGAAATCTCATGGTGTACACTTACAGCAATAGGTTTCACTTTCCTCACACAAACCTTACGAACTCTATTGTCTGTGAAACGTGCGTGTCACGCTGGCCACACAGTAAATATACCACCCACTAGCCGAGGTGCTGGCAGCCAGCCTGGCCCTGGCTGGTAAGAGGCACAGGGCCCACACTCTTCCTGTCAGTGCTGTGTGGAGCCATTGTTAAAGCCCGTGAGAATGACGCGGGACACAATGTGTCACACTGGGTCACACAGCACAGCACAAAGGCCACGGTGGGCAGCAGACTTCTGATCTCCTTACACACAGGCCAAATCCCCTCTCCTCCCCTCACAATTATTCCAGACAGACCATTCCTCAAGCCGCAACAATCCAACATCCATATGTTCTTTCACCCAGCAGATATTAATGAAGTGTTTCTCACCTAGTTCCCAAGCATTCTTCAACGTTATTTTAATTTATTGGTTACATTATAGGAAGCCTATAAATTACCTTCTCTACACTCTTAAGCTACAGTAGGGATCTGCAGATAAGCACTGGTTGATAAGACAAAGCAATGTATCAGCTAAAGAATCATGTGTTAACTCCATAGCAACGCGTCAAAACGCACAAGGAATACAATGAGTCCATCCGCCCTTTATGAAAATACATCACTATAAACTCTTCTCCTCTATATACAGACTCAAAACAGAGCTTTGACATGCAAATGAGAAGGTGAACGGAGTTACAGTCACCTACATTGTGCAAGACAGCTGATGTATATTTAAATGCAGTTTCTACAGGCAGCAACCTTGGACTGTGGAACACAGATTGTGACCGTGTCCCTGCACAGGACAGCGAGAGTGCAGTGGCACAGAGGGCTCTAAAGACAACTGTTTCAGCATGAGAACTGCACATGACACATATCAGGACAACAGAACACAGGAGAACCATGCCAGACACATATAAGAAACAGTGTAAAAATCCCCATTTGAGACCCTAGAGAAGTAAAAATCAGTTTTTGAGACCGTAAGCTATGTAACCAAGAAAGAGGCAAGAAGAAGTGGCAAGGAAACGCAACCTGAGCACAACGTATCCTTACTTTGATGTTGAGGCTGGACACCACCACATCCCCAGTTGGGGTAATGATGGGGAGATTTTCACAGCTGATGCTCTGCTCCACATCGATTACCTGCCCTGCAACAGCAATACAGAAACCGCGATTAGAGGTCTGCAAGCTGCCAGAAATGGATCCCCTGCTGCCCATCAATCACAAGCCCCAGACAGCTCGAGCAGCCTCAACCTTCACCTCTACCAAGCGACCAATACCAGGGTCGCAACACAGCTATGCAATGGCCTCTCAGCCAATCACCAAACAGAACAAATCGTCAATCGCCCACAAGCCTAAACCAAGGGAAACACCCTCATTGTTCCTCCTGTTAGACTGTGGACACAATGCCCATAAGGGCCAGCAGGGCTCACCTCATTAATCTATGAACACACACAACAGCACAAGCTGTCAGCTTTCAGCCTGTTTAAATCATCTGCTTCCACAAATTACTTTATTATTTCAAGTACACTACACAAACAGATGTGCTGTCTTTATGAAGCATTATGCACCAAAGAGAAAATATTAAACATTTTACTGATAAATTACAGTTCACTTTTGAAATGCTTCTGAACAAATGAGTCTGTATTTAGGGTCAGGACGAAAAGGTCACAAACGGGCTTCATCTGGGTCAATTCTCATTATGGCAAAAATAAACAAATGGTCTAATTTCACCCTAATACAACCGTAATGATTTTAACCAGGGAGCATGAAAATTCAACAACCCAAAAAATGAAATAGGAAACATTAGAAAGCATGACTTAAAGTAGCAACGCTGTGTGGGTCACATGTGCAAATTACGATTTGCCCGAGGTAAAGAAAAAGGAACTGAAGAGAGAGAACAGATGGGTTCCCCCCGGCACTTACCACAAACCTCCAGTGGTCCCTCCACCCTCATGCCATGCTGTACTGGGCGCGAGGACCCGGCCTGGCCTGCGTTCGACCCACCGGAGCGCTTGTACACACCCACACGCACGTCCTCAAACACGGAGAACATCTCATAGACCCGCGCCGTGTAGCCTGCCAGCTCTGTCACCTGCGGGAGTGTCACAAGATCACACCCTGCTGACTCGTACACAAGACAGCCTGAAGATTGCTGTGAACCTTCTCATCATCTACAGCATGTCCCACACGGCTCTAATGAAGACCTTTATGTCAGCTCATAACTCACAACATTAATAACAGCACCAGTAAAAGCCCAAGCCAAACTACACAAAAGATTTTTCCTTTTTCACACTTTTGCTATGCATTTAGAGAACAAACAGTAACACTGTTAAATACATATTTTAGGTTGCAACCTAAAATCTAAACCTTCAACCACAACATAATCTGAAGGGGCATTTTCATATTTGAAAAGGTGGATGCCACATTGTCTCCGCCTTATTTGTTTTTATTGTACTGGGTTCCCTCTGTCATCATTGTGCATCCCTCCTCTAATGTAGTGCTTTTCAAACTTCCTACTGCGAAAGCAAACTAAAAAGGCAGAGCCTGAAATCACTAACCTAAAGTCACAGCAAGTGCAACACCAACTAGAATCAACTTGAATGGGATGTGATATTTTCTACAGCAGACTTAAATATGTCCAAGTACATGCTAATTTATATCACAAAGGTATACCAATTAACAAAGTGACGCACTATTACACACTGGAGCAAGATGGCACATGACATCAGAAGGTGTTCATTTTAAAGAACACAAATTTATTACCAGCAGCAAAAACAAAGTAAAAATAACTACCACAAAACTATTCCATTTTCAATACAGTTAAAGTATTTATGTTTAACCCCTCTTCCAATACTGTGCAAAGTAAGGCAGAAAAAAAAAATACAACCAACTACAAAACTTCAGATAGTCTAAATGAAGCAAACAGTCTTGTCTTCTGAGGCCTGCCTCAGGAGCAGAACTCTTCAACCCCCCGGGCCTTTAACTGCTAAGGCAGAACTGTCACCAGGGACGGCAAAACTGGTGAACCATAAAAATCCTCTGCAACAACATTCTTTTAATCCTTGGTGGTACTGAAGAGAAAAAAATTAAATTATTGTGGGCTTCTGTACCATCAAGAATTGGTTGCTGTGACCAGTCAGTCAAATATTAGTCCATTCTACAATACTAGAACCGCGGGGGCCAAGACCAGCATTTATGTGCAGCAAAATAACCCACTCATTCCACCTATGCCAAAACTTTCCAAATGCTAGGAATATTAATAAATAAGATTTTAACAAATGTATAGGCATTTATACACTTTGACCACTTCCATACTATAACATGGCCGTGGCATCGGTGCAGGCCACATTAATGCGTTTGAGCTGCGGGACGGCTGCGGGTCCAGAACAGCTCACCTCCTTGTACGAGCTCATGATGCGCTCCACGGCATCAGCTCCAGCGTTGAGCAGGTTGCGGGCCGTGGTGAAGGCCTGCGTGCGCTCACTCACCAGCTCCTCCTCCTTCATCACCATGGCAGCCTGCTTCACATCCTCCGAGTCTGCCCCAACATGCCACGCACATCGTAAACAAGCGGTTCATCTGCACATTTAGATCTAACCAGTTCCATATCAAGGTATATTTCCCCTCCAAAACTGCATGCATTCATTCATAGTGACACAAACCAGCCACAGTTCACTGCATATCAGGGTCAACAGTACGCAGAGCGAGAGTGTGCATGAGTGTAACTTTTTTGTGAGTGCAGGATACGTTTCATCTCGTCTGAGTGCTCCTAGGGGCTGCTGCCATGACAGGAGCGGACTAGAGAAAGATAACAGCAGCACGTGAACAGCTTCGCACACAGAACATCTGCTTGTATACACAAACACGGCCCAGCAGCACACGGATGCCCGAGGAGGAACTGACAGGTCATAAAGGCGCACGGTCCTGTTTTTCCTGTTATTTAATGCTTATTGGCAGTTCGCTTCCCACTGCACTGTGCTGGGTAGAAGGTGTGCGCCGCATACTAAAGCACGCTCTCAAAGGGAGGGGGCACAGCGTGGCAGACCGCTGCCCAAGCTCAACACTGTGCCACCACCCTGCATGACACCAGGTCCACGCACTTCCTCCACAAGCACTTTATAAAAATGCACAACATTACCAGGCTTATTAATGATTTATTTCAAGAAAGACATAATGGAAAATAGAAGAAGGAAAAAGAAATCTATATATAAAAACAAAAAGGCGAGAGCAGGCACTCAAAGGTTTCATCCAGCACTGACGGGGGAGGGGCTAGGGAGAGCGCTGTGACAGGGGCGTGGCTTACCGTACTTGGAGTAACCTGTGGCCGTGATGATGGGCACAGCTACCATGACCAGGCCTGAAGCACTCCACACGTACTTCATGAGGAACTGCTCCAGCATGACGTACCACAGCCTCTTGAAGAGGATCAGGTTGATCTGAGAGGACAGCGCCTGGTAACTCCGCTGCAGCTGTGACATCTCCACCTGGGACGTGTGGAGAAACCACAAAGGGCGGGGCAGAATTAAATAAAATACTACTTCAAACATGTCCCCAGAAACACTCTAAAATACAAGCAGGACCTGGCTTGTCTGCTTTATCAGAAGCCATCTTTACAGAGACTCTAGGTCACAACTGCATTTAACATAGAGGTCTGTAGTAACAAGGGTGAATTCTATTGCTGTTTGTGTAGCTTTAGAGGTCTTAAATGTTGTTCCACACTGAGAATGTAGTCCACCTCAAAGCCAAACTGTCATCTTCATTATGTAAAGGAGGGTCAGAAGCTTTGGTGGGCAGTGCCTATCCCAGGCAAGTCAGATTGAGTATAGTAGTCAAAGTCAACTTTATTGTCAATTCTGCTATATGTACAGGACATACGGAGTATTGAAATTATGTATCTCTAAGTTCCGCGGTGTAATACAGATATCACACAGCATAAGAGAAGACAAACACCAAATAACACAAGATAAAAAGACAAGCACCATGTAACACAGACAGAAATGGATGAATGTACTTTCTAGTACTTTAGAAAAACTTTGCAATACTTTTTCTTGGCCCCCTGTACCAGTAGCTGAACCTTATTCAGCACAGGAAAATATCTTGCTTTAAAATAAAAATAAATAAATAAATAAAAAAAACCATGCAGGGCTTTCCAGCTTTCTTGCTAGGCTGAAGTACACACACACACACACACACACACACACACACACACACACACACACCTAACAGGTTAACACTTTAGCCTCTCTTTCACCAGACATCAGTCACAAGGCAGAACACCAATAACAGCAGGTCCTTTGCCTCCCTGAGGCTTTTGTTTGTCCATATCACATGACCTCCACCCCCTAGCCGCTGATATGCCTGAACTGCTTCTCTGCCCCGTCTCGTGTCCGCTTTTCCATGCCACTGTGCCATGTCTGAGCACTCATGTTTTCCCATAACAAGTAGGCAGCATTCTCGCCTGCCACAGCAGCATGCAGAAGGCAAAAAATGCAACACACACATTGTTGCAATAATCTGGATAGTAGACCAGTCATAATTTAGAACATTTTCCATTTATACTGTTAGGCAAAGCAAGTTTTCCTACTGTACAATTATTCATTGTTGTGGAAATTCTTAATGACAAATTTCTTTTATGTATGGGCAAATATACTAGTGCTGGATAAAGAACACACCTTAATGTATACCACTTCCTTTGCTTTTCATGATATTTGATATTCAAAAACAAATTCTCACATGAGCCTTTATGTTCTTAAGTATGAACACGTCCAATCAGGTCCGTTTACATCACAGTTAAGTAGACCAACAGACTAAATGGACAGAACAAACACAATTAGTTTTAATGGGATTAGATCGACAAAGGTGAATCATCGCAGTGTCTCAATGGCTCATTCTTCTTTCCAGACAGCACAGCCAACACACCCGGGATACTCAAGAGTGGAGGAACTTTTAGTAAAGGCTTTCCAATTTCACTGTTTGATGCTTGCATTTTTATAAAAAAACTGAAGCGGAGAAATTCATAGAGCAACACGTGGGCTCAACATTGTTACTAATGTGTTTCCACTGTGCCTCATTTGCATCCCTTCAAGTCTCCATCAGTGCCCTTCTTTCAACTGCCTCGGAATTTTCCTAATGCTAATGTTGGGGCGAGGTAAAAAAAAAAAAAAGTAACACAAGTAGTTTTGTTATTCAGATCCAACGTACTATGTTCACCTACAACACTTTGTGCAAAAGTCTGGTAACGTGTGCCAAGCAAGACACAAAAATGCATGGCGTGTCTCTGCCCCGAGGCCACGAGATTCCATATGGCAGAAAGAGCCACGCTTCAGACACAGCTTAAAAGGCAAGACGGGAGTCTAGCAGCTCCAAAACTGCAAATGAAAGCAGAACACAAAATCTGTTCAAAGGTCTAAGCTTCAGGGCTAGTTTTAGGCCCAAACTGAAGAAACACCACGGCTTTCAATCTGTGAAACATACTCCTTTCTACGATCAGATAATATTGCTTCAGCTGGGGTATGCAAGGGATAGAGATGAAAATCAGACTGTTTGGAATAACCTACTTTTTCAAACAAAAAACCAAGTACATGTATACTGTACAAGAAAAACAACTAGAATTAAACTTCAGGTCTGCCAAAAATCACACTACATTTTTTATAAACAGAGAATTTACAAGAGCATCTCAGTGGCAACCCATGTTAATTACCTGCTGTCCTCCATAAAAGGCAATCTCCTCCGAGTTGGCGATGATGCGCGAGTGCATGTAACGCAGGTCTCCCTTCCTCCGAGCTTCTTCAGCCACCAGTTTGCCAAAACGGGGGGAGAACGCTCGCAAAACCTTGGCAGTAAGCACCACCACAATGCCTGCAATGACCGAGGGCCACGTGGTGTTGGCTCCTTTGGACTCTGCTGTTCTGATCAGAGTGTAGCAGGTCATCACGACGTCAAGGATGGGCTTGGTGAGGTTTGAGTACAGGTGAGCCACACAGGCAGCAAACATCACCACATCCTCTGTCAGGGACTGGTCCGGGTTGGCTAGACGGCCGTCCATGTTGCTGACGCGGTAGTATGTCTGGTTGCTGAAATAGAGCTGATAGGCATGGGTGACAAGCCGGGTGCGGAAGGCCAGGGTAAGCTGGCCCTCAAGGTAGCGGATGGCACTGTTGACAAATGTGGCAGGAATGGCAATCAGAAGCCATTTGGTCAGCTCCCACACAAAAGCCTGAGGATCCTTCTGTACAATCGTTTTTACAATCTTGCCATCCAGGCTAGCGACATAGATGGACAGGAAGGTGCGAGAGATGAGGGCCATGGAGTGGACACCCAACAGACTGAACTCTCTGCATAAGAACCGAGGGAAAAGAATACGGAGGAGCCTAACCAGCCTCTGGAAAAACTCGCGGTTCACAGCAGGAGAGCTACTCTTCTTCTTCACTTTATCCAGACCCTCCTGGGCTCCACTGTTAACATCCTGTGCAAGACCACCCTTTGGCTGCTTATCAACTTTTCCTCTGAGTTTACGAAAGAGGAAAGGGTACAATTTTTTCACTCCATAAGTTGCAACAAGCAAAAAAACTGCCTTCTTTATAGCTGACGTTTTCTTCAGATTGGCTGGAATTTTTGCATACATTATCAAAGACATTGTGACACTGTCGACTCGGTTGACCTCCTGTGAATCAAAACTTTCCGTATCGAAATGACTAGTTTAAAGAAATCGAAGCTTCCCATATAGGGTTCCTACATCTGTCCTCTCCAAATCGTGTAATGTCAAAACCAATGAGAAACTAGTTTAAAATGTAATTTAAAAAAAAGCTGCTATTTCACTTTCAAGATATAACTGTCTTCAAAATTACTATTTTTTAAAACAATTTTTTAATCATGGCATCTTAACCGCAAAACTGTCCGTATCTTAGGAGTATTTCCAAGGAGAAGCCCTACACGTGTTACTGGCATTTACTTTAGTCGCGCACTAAAGGCACGCGGGACGGGAGCCGCATGGCCACATGATTTAGAGTCGCTCTGCGCGTGGGGAACGCGAACGCCTCTCTTTTAATCACATACATTATTCTACTTAATCTGCATTTTTTAAATCTCAGTTTGTTTAGCGCGCGCCTAAAATAAACTTATCTTAGTATTACCTGAAAGCCAGCGACGTACAGAACAGGAATATAAATGACCGTTACTTTACAATAAAGTATTAAAACAACAACGGACAAAGGTCATCTACCACCCTCGTGTTTCAAAAGGCTGCGCATCGTTTCGTGCTCAAAGCTAATGTAAAACCTGTCAACTGCTAGCTAGCTAGCTAAAATAAGTGCCACACTAAACTAACATATATTCCTTGACCGTTATCTGTATAATTTACAGAAAACTATAGAATACAGAAACCCCTTCGCGGCAGGAAATTACTGTCAACGCACAAAACCTCACGAACAGTTGGCCAGCCTAACTTCAACTTCGCTTAACGTTCAAACTTCCATTTCCCTTTTATGATGACCCCGTTTCGAAGTTACCCTGCGAACTGGACTCCGCAAAGTTTGTCATCGAACCGCGAGCTAACCGAACACAAACAGAGGCTCAGCAGTATCTCTGCCCCCGGGCGTCACTCCGCACAGGTACAGCTTTATAAACACCTTGAGGGAAGAGCTGCCATCCCACCGCGCTCGCCTTCATTTCGGCCGTTTTTCTTTAACGCAGCGAGAGACGTAGGAAGTCCTCGAGACGTGCCCCGGCTCGTCCAATCACAATCGAGATAAGTGGTTGCGTGCCCGGCGTTCCGTTAAAGGTCCGATTCATAATAATTCTGAGGTAAATTTTTAGAAGTTACCATGTGGGGCATATTGGTAACCGTATTGGCACTGTTATCATTTCAAAGTATGCAGAAGGTGAATTTAAAGCATTTTTATTACGCACAGGGTGACATTTTGTGTCTTCCGTGTTTTCACGTTTGACTTGAGTAATTGTCGACATCAGTTATAGCTGCCTACTATCCGACTGATTATATTTCATGATCTTAATGTAGATTTAGTCTGATGTACCACTGAAGCTTCTAGCTGTAAATGTTTTTGAAAGGTTGGTGATTTGCAATTATCTGGTAATGACAGAGTAGCTCGAAACGTTTTTTTGTACTTGTCGCAGCATGTTGCAATTTTTTCCTTAAAGTCGATCACATCTTATGCCGTTCTACTTGATAAGACAAAATAGGGAAACATTAATGCAATTGCTTAAGAAATGCGATTCTGCATGTCAAGTGGTGGGACGTTAGCTTTCTGGCGAATATTATTATGCGCTTTTTATTAGCAGTTCGGCCAAAAAGTTTCTGACAGGGGCAACCGGGCAAGGGTATATTACAGAATCAAGGGGACAATCAGCCAGCAGGCCGACCCCAACTGATTTAATGTCTGCAATCAACGTATCTTAGTAATGATACGGCATAGGAACTGTCTCGTAAATTTTTTGGTTGTACTCGTTTTTAAGATAAGACAAGGAAACACCGCTGGTGAATGAGAGTCAGAGCCAGTGCCTGTCCTTTACCCCCTACACCCCCTCTCCTCCCCTACACCCCCCCTCTCCCACACTACATCACCTCTCCTCCCCTACACCCCCTCTCCCACACTACACCCCCTCTCCTCCCCTACACCCCCTTT
>JABJVR010006752.1:0-12156 GCA_025773905.1 Chitala chitala
ACACACACACACCCACACACACACACACACACACACACACACACACACACACACACACACACACACACACACACACAAAATCTCAGTCAGACCTCCAGAACCCCCCAAATCCATGGCATCAGCTTTAGGGTATGAACTGACACAGAGAAGAGTGACAGAAGAATCTGACCCAACAGAATAATAGTACTGGTGCTGGGACGGGCAGGGTGCTGCCTAGGAAGGTGATGAGGTACAGCCTGGCAGCCTGTGAGCAAAGGGGCTACAGGAGTCCAGGTGGGAGAAGCTCCTCCCCATGTGTGAGGTTGGGTAAGCGACTCATTACCCGTACGGCTCAGTGCATCCTGTAAGCAGCGCGGGCCGGCAGGCTTCTGTCGCTGTTTATCCATTTAGTGCCGGAAATCTGTTGTTTATAGTCCTGGCGCATGAAGGTGACACTCAAAATGATTCATTCCATTTCCTCCCCTAAATGGTATATTTATTTATTTCCTGCCCATGAATACGGATGTGAGTGTTCATTTGTTCATCTGAGTATTCAACCTGGTCTGTAGAAATCCACCAGGGGCCCTTAGAGTTAAAACATTAGGAGCTACTCTCTAATCATTTTTTGTTTGACCACCTTGGTAACTACAGCAGCATGTGAACTCAGAGGAACTTGCTGCAAAGAAGGCCCACGGCCTGAGCAGGAACACACATGTTCGCCGTGTACATGTTAACAGTGTGCTGGACTAAATGAAGAGTGACCCCTTTATATCACCCACTTCTCAGAGCTTTAGTACACCCCACGTTGTCTTTTGAATGTGTTGGTGCAAGCCGACACGCTTTTTTAATTAACCATCTTGCATTGATTTCGTATTCTAAACCCGTTTCAGGATGGGCTACGGCGGTTTGACAGCTTTACAGCTGCTCAAGATCTGCAAGGACGTTCATAAACGCAGCCTTTAAACAGCTGTTCCGTTTGGATGAAAGAACAAATCCAAAAAAAAGCAGGAATAAGGAAAAATGACCACTATAATGGGAAGAAGACACTTTCCTGTTCAGAATTCATACATGATCTCTATATTTATCAAGGAGGTCAGACAAAAACTTGCATTAAAATTCACACAGCAATACAGTCAATTCATTATTTAATGCTTGCATTAGCATAAATCTATTACGATACACGTCCTCCCATCATTCTCTTTCCTCCACACCATCAAACATCAACAGGTGACTGAGACATTTTATCCCGAAGAAGTAGTTATTTAATCCTAGGTTACACAGAACGAACAGCCTCATGAAACTTCCAAGTCTTCTAAACAAATAATGGACCCTCCCAATCCTGTCGACCATCCCACTGTGCACAACACTCAAAAGTGTTCTCGAAATCGCCTAATTATTAACCATTAAATTAGGCAATTAATGAGCATGTTTCCATGCAGTTCACAAAGAAACGTTACTGCACATTCTTTCCTTTGACCCTATACAAAGCAACACACATTTAATAATGAAAATTAGGTTACAGCAATAACTGCAGACAGCAATTTACATTAAAGCAAGAAAAGCGACTGTACCTACTGACAGAAATTATGTTGAATATTAGTGTGAACAACATTGTTGCACTTATGTTCATGCAACACACTGAACAGACATGGGCCAAGAAACTAACCCTGAAACGTTTGACGGTACAATTATTATTATTATTATTATTATTATTTTATTTTTTTTTTTTTTTAGACATGCTTCAGGTTTTGTTTATTGTGATTTTTGGTTGAGATATGAGTGTCAAAATTTGAGTGTCAAAAGCAAAAACCAATTATAGCAAAAAAAAAAAAAAAAAAAAAAAATCCAATTAAAATGTATAACTAAAATGGACACCAATGAAAACACGTTTTCTTTGGTGAAGAAAATCTTATACTGACGAAAGCCATCACACGCAGAAAGCATGCCATCAAAAAACCATAAAATTTTATAGCAAAAATAAAAAGTTCACGTGTGCATGTACACATACACACTAAAAGGTAACACTTTCTGAAACATGCACAATGTGTGCTGAACAACTCTTATAGAATGGGCTTTACTAAAGATAACAGAGACATCAAGTATGAATGAAGATGCATTGTTTAAAGACCTCTTTTACCATAGTTAATACTTTTACAGCTATAAAAATGTTTAAATTATCATCCTGTAGGCCACGTCTTCATTAAGGGCTCTTAACTGAAGACAATGGAAGAACAAGGGAGACACACACACACACACACACACACACACACACAATTATTTCTCTCCCATCTTGCTTTTTCATCCTACTCCACTGACTTGATACAGGCAACAGCACTGACCATCTAAGATCTTGCTCTTGCCATTTGGAACATGCAATAACTGATGCTTAACAGCTATTAGTGTGTCAAAGCCTGTCCTCTGACAGTGAAATTCATTAGGCGTCTAACAAAAAGTGAAGAGGGAGACACCTTTGGTGCTTAGAGAGACGACTGAAGGGCAGCAAAAGGTTGGGACGTTCGCTGCACTGTCTGTTACACAACTACAGTTAACCACTGGCTTAATGCCGATGAAACTAAGAGTATCTTACTGGAACATTAACATTCTTTTCCCCTCTAAAAACAAAAAAGCTGAAGCTCAAAAGAGAAGTATTAATAAATATCAGTAAAGCTTTGTGCTTTAATGCAAAAACTTCTGCAGATGTTTGCATGAATGCCAGATGTACTGAGAGGTAACAGGGAAGACAGGTCCTCAACAAGCCCATGGGTGGATTTGTCTGAACACTGATTTCTGACACTGTCACTTATGACTCATACATACTCTATGCAATGTGTTACTAGCTTATGTTTAAACGTGGTGCGCTACAACCGAAACACATTACTGTCACATCACAAAACGTGTGACAACAGAAAATGATAGTTGCCAACACGATGACTACCCTGCTTTACACGTGGGACTGCTGTGTGTTTTCCATCTGGTTAAAAATGAAGTGCTGTCATTATAAGCGTGAAAGGGTCTGGTCACCCACCCCCTTGCAGATGGCGACGGCTTCCTTGGACATGGCCTTGGGGTAGGACACGTGGTGCTCCATGATGGACTGGAAGAGCTCGTCCTCGTCCTCTCCGTCAAACGGGGGCTGCAAGCACAAACGCAAGATGGTGTTCAAGTGACATGTGTCGCAACACAGGCAAGCCCGACAAGAGCGACACAGAGGACTCGGCCCAGGTACTCAAGCTGTTCTGATCTCCTCTGATGCTCCACTTGCTATGGCTTTACTGGCATGATGACCAACATCTACTGTTCCCTTCCTCAGACTAATCACTGATCAGCAGTCCAAGTGAAGACCAAATGAGAACTATCCACTATGACTAAAAAATGACTCTTCAGGACCAGGAAAAGAAGAGGAGGATGAACAGCAGTAATAACTATGTCTTTAGTGCACGTACACTAAGGATCATTTGGAAAGAACCCCTGTTGCAAAATGACTCAAGCAGCAGAGATCTCTAGACTGCTTATTACAAATTTCCACAGAATGAGTGATTTCCATGCTGTAATTGTCCTGCTGTTATACAGTGGCACAATATGTCTGCTAATTTTGATACAACACAAGGATCAAGAGACAACACATGAAGACCACTGGGCAGTGGCAAGGTATCTAATGGGCACAGTCAGACCTCTTTAATCAATACAGTTCCTGTGACATACCTACCAAATAAAGCAACTCAGGCCAGAGGGCTAGTCTGGACAGTTTGACAATACATATATCCAAAAGTGCAAAGTATACACAGCTTATGCTGACTGCTAATCAATACCCTGCTGAAAATATACAAAACGTTTTCATGCTGTGTCCCTGGCGTGTTTACAGGAATGGCCCCTATCTCTGTTCTCTGAGATCTCTGTTACTTTAGCAGGGTGCTGTAATATTACTTGTGAAATCATTCAGATTGCCAAAGGCTCCTGTTTGACTCTGGCTTAGCTTACCTGTCCAGCCAGCATCTCATAGAGCAGAACACCAAAGGCCCACCAGTCCACAGACTTCCCATATGGCTGGTAGGCAATGATCTGGGAGATTGGAAAAAGAAAGCAGACAGTTTGAACAAAGCCCAAGTAAGGCCAGGTCATACACAACCAATAGGTGTGGTGGGCTAGTAGGCTGAGCTGAGAAAGTCAGTCAGTCATCTTCTAAACCGCTTCATCCTGTTTAGGATCCCGGGGAAGCCTGGAGCTCATCCCAGGACGCATAGGGCGCAGGGCAGGGGACACCCAGGGCGGGACGCCAACCCACCACACACACACACACACACACACACAATAGGTAATGGAGACATCAATCAACCTATCCCGCATGTCTTTGGACTCTGGGAGAAAACCAAAGAAAATCCACCAAGCACACAGACCCAAAGCAGGACTTGAACCCTAGGCCTTGAGGTGTGAGGCGACAGTGGTAACCACTACGCCACCGTGCTACCTGACCTGAGAGAGTGGCGTGACTAATTGTATGCTTTTTCATAATGCATTAGTATTGCCCCTTCTTTATTATAAGGGTGACTGGAAGACATACCAATTTTAAATCCAAAAACACATAAAAAAGGTTGTGATTAAGCACAATACCCTTATTTCAAAAGACAAAGGTAGGGAAAAACTCATCAAATGCTCAGATGCCCACATGTGTGTGTGTGTGTGTGTGTGTGTGTGTGTGTGTGTGTGTGTTCGCGCACGCGTTTGTGCACTGCATGTATATGCAGACATCCTAGAACACAGCCACATGCCCGGCAGCAACAGTGCTGCTTAATTGGCTTTGTGAAAGTTGCCTCTTCTACACTAGGGCCATACTGCGGCACTCGCTGAAGCTACCTTTACCCTTCAAGTGTGTAGCCAAGTGGATCCGGAGGCTGTGTGTGGCGCATGCTAATCTCTGCAGAAAACCCAAGAAAAATTGATTGTAATGAATGTACTTCATTATTGTGGATTCTTTATTACTGACCTCAGGGAGTCAGTGTGCAAGCCTTCTTAGCTGATCCTAATACCAATTATCAGAAGCGGCTGTAGACACCATTCCCTATGTTCTTGCACACAAGTGTTGTCTGATGCTGCTCCAGGTTTTGCTCAACCAAGAGAGCCTTGCAGCTTCCACATGCCGTCATCTCCCCTCTCAGAGATGCTTTCAGACCCTAAACCCACTCTACTGGTTCTTTTCCTTTTGGGCATATATTCATATCTGTGCATTTGTCCGTGATACTGTCTTTGTTCCCAATTCTGTAAAAAACTAGGCCTTGGGCAATACCATCTGTTGTTCTGTCAAAAATGTGTGATAACTAATCAACTTAATTACAGGGCTGTGCTTCTGCGCAGCCCAACCAAAAAAAAAAAAAAAAAAAAAAACCCACACACACACAATTCTTGACACATGGTCATTTTCAGTCCGATTATAACCATGTCCTTTCTCATACGCCAAGTTTCAACAGTAAATCAGACATTTCAAGGGATATAATAAAAACCACGTCTTTTCTCATTTAAATCCCAAAAGTTAGCATTAAGTTTGATAAAGTTTTCAGATGTCATCTTGTGGCTTTCACTGTGGAAATCTGTAACAGAAATCCACATACTCAACAATGCTAAAACCCGCAGTAATTTTTCCAATCCTTACTGCATAACCTTATAAAATTAATTTTATGTGCCAGGTTTACTGCAACACCAGCTGAAATGCAACAAATTTGTTTTCATATAAATTTAATTAAAATGATTATTAGAGTTTAAGAATAAAATTCATTATACCATATACTCCATCTTTAAAGGGCTGCAACTAAGAAAACATAACTGTTCTAACGCTATCCATTTGGCCGCCATGTCCTTCAATACACCCCAGAACCCCTTTTTAAATAATAAAAAAAAATGTTATTGGTGCACAGACTTGCACACAAAAAAAGACCTGGAGATGACGCATGGGGGCCTCTCACCTCAGGGGCGATGTAGTCGGGAGTCCCACAGAAGGTCTTTGTAGTTATGCCATCCCACATGTTCTCCTTGCACATGCCAAAGTCAGCAATTTTAATGTGGCCTTCGGAGTCGAGCATCACGTTATCCAGCTTGAGGTCGCTGTGGCAGATGAGAGGCAAAATTACCAGAGACACTTCCGTGGCTTCGCTTTGAACTCATCGGCACAGCAAAAGGGGGGGGGGGGAAGATATAACATCTATGCCATGTGGCAAAGAGCCTGTTTGGCCATGTCAAATGAAGTGCTGAGGTCAGCAAACTGGCCTAGCAAAGATTGGGGGGGGGGGGGTGTTTCAACTACGTTATGTCCCGTTCTTCTCATAAAGCTACAGGAACAAATGGACTGCCAAGAAGTCACAGTGGAAGAGTGTCACGGCCTGCTCCTGCATGGGTGTGGTAACAACTACAACTAGAAGAAGAAGCCTTTTATTGTCATTGTATTCGAGACAATGAAATATCGATTTTCCTTCCAAGAACACACGCTTACACACAGTTCACATTGCACATGTATACAGTTAGGACACCATTGCACATACACATTTTGCACGTGCACATGAAACACAAGACATTGTAAACAAGGGCAAGTACACTGTAAAATACTGCATGAGATAGGTATGTAATGCTCCAGTATTGCACTCACAGTATGTTGTATATACAGTGAGATGACTACTACACCAACACAGCAATAAGTGCCATCTATGGAGCTCAAAGTAAACCCACACCACACAGTGGCCGTGCTCTCATTACTATCACTGTGGTAACATGTACTGTGAACCTTTTTTCTTTGGGCCAATTCTGAAATTAAACTGTTTGTCTAAAGCAAAGGCCAGCACGAAGCGATAAATCTTCAGAAGCCGTGGGCCTTCAAGCTAGGACCTCGAATGAGGATGCTGTCCTGGAGTGGCATGAGTGGGTGGCACAGTGAGCTTGGGGTTGGCAGCAAGGGGTTAGCTGAGTGACGGTGAACGGGCAGGCAGCTGTGCCCGGTGAAAGGCAATGGCAGGCAGAAGGCGAGGACTGTGCGGAGCGGCATGAAACAGCTGCCAGCATGAGTAAAGGCTGGCACCCAACCCTCACCCACCCAACACCAGCACACATCCCAAAGGAGGCAAAAGGCTGACAGGGACATGACTTTGCCTGTTGTCATTCTAACAGAGGTGCGGGCCTCCCCTGCTGCCCTTGAGCTGGCGCTGCCCGCCTGTCATGGACTGGCACAGCACCTGGGGCCAGGTGCTAGGGAGAGGATGAGGCTGGAATTTGTAGACATGCCAGCCTTTCAGCCTGGCTCTGCCACACAGTGGCAGCGGGGCTGTACTGAACTCACCGGTACACAATGCCCTTCAAATGCAGAAAGAACAGGCCGATGGCAATCTCAGCAGCATAGAACCTGCAAACACAGAAAACAAGTCCTCAGTGAAGCAATCATCCAAGGTGAACAATTCAACAGTTAGCCATAATAAAACCCCACAGTAAAACCGTTAAGATCAATCTAAAAAGTCACTCTAAAGGACATTCCACAAATGGAGCATTTTTTTTTTTTTTTTTTTTTTACAAAGAATGCATGCTGGTAAAGGTCCTGCAACACTAATGCATGGAGGATGCGTGTAGGTGCAGTGCTTGCATATGGGGACATCTCACTCTGTGATTGATTTTCATGCCTGTCGTGGCTGGACTGCCAAAATGAGTGCCAACAAATGTGTACCCTGACCTGACAGCACTAAATGAACCATGCATGATGTGGCCAGAAAGGGGTGTGGCATCCCAGAACAAACGCTGGGAGTAATGCGTGTTAGCTACATTGGCAGTGAGAGTGTCCATAGCATCACATGCTGGTTTTATGTTTGGGTATCATTCAGGTTTTATCAGTTCTAAATCTGATTCCATTTTTGCTCATCAAATACGTTCCTTGTCAATTCTTGGTTCAGATTTTAATATACTAAAAAAAATGGTGAAAATGTTTCAACAGCAAAAAAAACTGCCTTTATTCTCTTTAAAGGAATTTAGCTTCAATAAAGGTTACTTGAAGCAGTTGTCATTTCCATATTGTGTTAAACAAAAAAAAAGGTGTTTCAAGATAAAATAAGATTAATATTTCTTCAAGCAATATAAGCTATACATCCACAAATACACAAAGGTAAAAAGTGCCGAAAAAGTGTCCAAAAACTGCCCCCTGCTATACCCAACCCTAGTTCAACAATAAAATTTTACAGCATAGGCTCTGAACTCATGGACAAAATAAAAGCAGAGGTGCGGAGTGTTTAGTTGCGGGGTCACTTGGCAAAGACCGGTGCCTGGGCACACAGCACACCATAACAGGTGCTGCCTTCCGGCGCCTGACATTCCTAAACATAGGAAGTCAAGCACCTTAGTCACGATCTCACAGGCAAGCCTTCAAAGACGATGCATACCAAAAACGGGTGGGGCGGGGAATCATTCAATAACACAGACAGTCTTTTATTCATCCTTTTGTGTGTTACACACCCCCCCTCCTCCAAGACTGCAGAACTTCGAAAGGTTTTAGTGCATGTGTCAGAATACAGAACTTGAGGAAAAGAGGGGGAAGAATGAATGTGAGGAACAAAACACGAGAGAGGCGGTAATGACTTCCCCCTTCAGGGCACCGTGCAATATCACACCTCCACTCGTCTGCAGCCCCGTTATTTGCTTTTATCTTGCAATACTTCTTAACAGAGTAAATAAAGAGAAGGATATGAAAGGGAGAGAGGAAAATAAGAACCTTATTGTCAGGAGGCTCTAACAGACCATATTCAGACACACCCAGTCGCATGTATGCTGAGTTTTTTCCCCCCATAAAAAAAACGCAGCAGCTTCAAATGCAGCGATGCATGCATCGACATTATCTTGCACAGACGTCCTCTCAGAGCTGCTCTTCTCCATCTCTAGGAGAATACAGACATGTATTAAAAACACTAACCTGCATGCATATTCACAAGCATCTGTTTCCCCCCTCCCGTCTTTTAACGAAACATAAGCACATATCAACGCTTAAATCTAGACACGCATAAACGCGTCACGTATTTGGTTCCATTTTCCATAAAAACGCAGACGCCCGCATCAACGCTCGACTGCACACATGTGCATGCACACGGGTATGCACAAACACGAGCACCAGTACACGCGCGCACCGGCGGCGGCAGACGCTAGACTTCACAGGAAACACGCGCGAGAACAAGCACGCCTTCTCAGCGCTGACATTATGCACCAAAATGTGCCAGGGGGATGCAAGAGTGAGGACGCCATAATCTCTGCCCCTCTTAGTATAAATAATGAGCCTCTCTCTACTCACACACTCAGCACTGTGAAAAATGTCTTAACATAGGTGAGACAGCTTCCGAAACGTGTGTAGTGCCGGGGGGGAGGGGGGGGGGGGGTTTGCTGACAGAAACCAGAGCAGTCTCAGTGGTGGGAAAAGGCCAGAGAGGGGAAGGCAGTTTAGACACAGATCAAAGGAAAAGGTCAGTGCAATCACTGCATAGGTGGAAGAACGACAGTACTACTGACAGGAAACCTCCCATTCTGAGCATTCACTTCACCATAGCACAACCAGCGGTGTTACTCAGCAACAGCAAAGACCTGTAAGACTAACAATTCATCCACGTAACACAAATGCACATTTCACAGGAGTGCCTTAAACAGTCAGATTCAAGGGTAAACCAGGACCTGGGATTTGGACATAAAATGTGATCTATGATGAAAAAGGGACACACAGATTCTCAGGTTAGTGAAGCACATTTTGAAGAATTTTAAACGACGCCCTACAAAGTGAAAGTATGGGATGCAAACAGCTGCTCTTCACACATACCATATTGGTCTGGATTTGTAAGGATTAGAGCTGACTGTTAAATATAGGTATAAGAATGTGCTGAAAAATGACAATGTGAAAACATTTGTCAATAGCCATGCATAGAAAGAAACCTAATATGCAAATGTGAAATTTTACAAAGTTTTGAAAAATTCACAAGTGTCTAGCAAAACTGAATAGGCGTTTGTCGCAAATACACATACAAATGTTTTAATCTTAAATTCTTATGGTTTCGTCCACATCAAAAAGTACAGAATTCCTACCAAACAGGCTAAAAGACAAGACACATAAATGAAGATATACGATAACATGCACGAGTTTCACGTATGATCCTTTATACACATCTGAAAAACAGAGCTGCACAAGCCAGGATTCACTCAGTTGTGACAATCTGTTAAAGCGTTTTTAATTCTCTGCTAAAAGCTGGCAATGAAGATCAAGATCAGCAGCAAACGGAAACGTTATAAAGAAACAATCAGCACTGTATCCAGGCAACAATCAACCATTATATTCTGAGTCTCTCATGACTTGTCTGTTCTACATAACATTATGCAGTTATCAGCGTCCTACATGATGAGCAACACGTGATTTGTGTGCGGACGATAAACGAGATCAACCGTAGCAACGACAGCGAACTGAGTGTACCACTGTGTACAGGATCCCAGCGCCATGTCTTGTGTTTGTATGTCTTGCCTATTCTGTTCTTGAGGTGTCGTCAGTCGCACTTTGCTTTAATAACTGTTTTTGCAGCAGGAGGGAGGTGTTATGCACCACTGTACCCTGTAGCTTGTACATTCGAATTTCCGCTGCCTCCGCCTGGCACAGAAAATGACATCGATCATTCACCTTCTGAAAATCAATCAACATTTAGATCTTCATGAACAAACGGCTCCATAATGTAAAAATAACCACTGCTTTGGTGTTGAGGAAAGTGAATGGCGGGTGCTCTCAATGTTTTCTGAGATAGGCGCATTACGACGTTAGAAGCGCGGGTGTGAAGGACGTGTTCTTGCAAGCTGAAAGCTGCTTTTGCAAAATCTCACCATACTGCCTCTATAGCTGCCATACTTTTGATGTGAAGGATCTCAAAGTTCTGCAAAGATTCCTCCATAAAGCAAGAACTGCCAAAGGTTTCTTTGTATTAAACGTTCAGGTAATGTCTAGTAAAGTACAGACACATTTAAACAGGAACTCTAGAAAAGCTAGAAATATACAGAGTTATTTAATTCTTAAACATGAATCTGAGTGTGTCTGTTGTCACTCTTGCCAGAGGCCCCGTGGCTGCGCCTACCCCTGCTCATGATGGGAGAGGTCTCGGCTAGGGTTAGCCTTAAAACTCACACTGCATGGGGCTCCTTGAACTTCCCGACCTGCTGGATCTGGTACATGAGGTCTCCCCCGTTGATATACTCCATCACAAAGTAGAGACGATCCTGCAAAAAGAACAAGCACGCAGACGAGGGTCAGCAGCTTCACTACGTGCTACTGGGCCACCAGTCCATGTCAAAGAATAAGGCTTGCCAAGTGAGATGCAGCAGGCTCCTTCACACAAAATCAGCAGCAGGCACCAACACTATCCCAAGTAAGCTCACAGCAGCACTCCCCACTGGCCCCGTTATCAGCTTCTGGGGAGCCAGACATGGTTACTGTTTGGCGACTGCAGAGCTGTGAAATAAAACATTGGCCTGTCGTAGACGAGAATGACAGCGCAGAATGCTGTTTAAAGACTGACAGGTGTAACTGGAAACTGTGCTGTTCAGCAGCTCTCACACGACGTAATTGTGACTGAAATTATGCAGGCATCCGTTAATGAGCACATCTTGCCCATCCACGGGGGCAGGAATGCCGAGGTGACCTGACGTTGCCGTGCACACTTTCCCAGTCTAACCAATCACACATCTGCAGAAAAAGAAAGGTTAATTATCCTAGCCACGGGCACACTCTTCGTTTACTCGCTCAAGGGCATTTATTCCTTTTGTGATTAAGCTGGTAATTTTGTGGTCTTTATAAGTAATTTCTAATGCAAATTAGCCACCGTGCCCAATCATTAATGAACTGTATACTTAATATCAGCAAGATAATGCAAAGCTATTAAGGTCCACCAGATTCAAACCTCTACCTACTGACATGCTGGACTACGTTCAGAGACAAAGCTCTGTTAATGTGTTTAAGGAGACACTCATAAATATCATACAGACAGCTGAACATGATGTATGTTGTTTTAAATTTTGTAATTACTTTTCCCCCAAACCACACAGATATCTCCTTTCTATACTGCGGCCCGCCCCCCCCCCCCCCCCGGGGCATTGAGTGCCCGAGGGGGAGGCCAATAATGTGAAGGTCAGTGGGGTGCTCTGAGAGTA
>JABJVR010006753.1:0-12155 GCA_025773905.1 Chitala chitala
TGTGTGTGTGTGTGTGTGTGTGTGTGTGTGTGTGTGTGTGTGTGTGTGTGTGTGTGTGTGTGTGTGTGATGATGCACGTTCTCATGGAATGCCTTCTGTACTTTTCCAGAGTGCCTTGGGCCAAAGCACGGTCGACCTATTTTGCCAAAGGCAAGAACAAGCAGTCCCTGGACTTTGTGGAGAAGGCGGCCTTCTTCGTCACTCTGGATGACACGGAGCAGCGCTACGAGGCTGACAATCCTGTTCGCTCTCTCGATCGCTATGCCAAGTCTCTTCTTCATGGAAAGTGCTATGACAGGTGAGGCACCAGTGCCTGCTTTCCTGGGTCGAGCCAGCAATGATCGCCAGCCTTTAATCAGTTAAATTGATTTTGTTTATGGAAGAGTGAACTGTAAACAATAATACTAGTTGTAACTGGTGGGTCAAATGTTGTAATAGTCTATTAATATGAACATAAACCTTATTTCTCTCGTATTTCATCTTCTTTGCTTTATGTCCAGCTTCAGAATGAGCATGTTTGCATTATCTTGCTTTCTGTTTCTCAACGCTTGCCCCAGGTGGTTTGACAAATCATTCAACCTGATCATGTACAAGAACGGGACGATGGGGCTGAATGCAGAGCACTCGTGGGCAGATGCCCCCATCGTGGGCCACCTGTGGGAGGTAAGGCCAAGGGATAGCGTGAGGATGCTCAGAGTTGCCATGACCACAGGTGCCTTGGAGTACTGCTTTAAAGTAGATACTTTTCATGCTTAAAATGTACTTCAACATAACAAAATACTTCTTAAGATTCATTTATTGTACAACTTAATTGTGACAATCAGTAAAGAAAAGGTGGAAAAATAAATTGCTACATTAAGAAGGTATTTGTTTTTGTACCTCTGCAGTGATTGTTTTGACACGCAGTTTTTCAATATTTAGGAAGATGTAGAATGTGCACTTCGCTGTATGGTAAAACCCTCTCTGCTGTGGTGTAATGGCTTGATGTATTTTTCAGCATGTGTTGTCAATGGACCCAAAGCTGGGCTACACAGACACTGGGCACTGCAAGGGTAACCCTCACCCTAGCATGCCGGGCCCCCAGAGGCTGCAGTGGGATATCCCAGACGAGGTACAGCCCTGCTCTCCACAACATCAAGCATAACATAAAACGTGACCACACCATTGGTGGCTGGTACTATCACATGCTGTCAGCTTATGATAACTTATCAAATCTAAGCGAGTTTCACTGGGTCACACTAGGCAAGAAACGGCAACTTGAAGCACACTGTAACTTCCCCCTTCATGGACATTTCACTTCCTGTGTCACAGCCAAATGCTATAGGTCAGGGATTGGCAAACCATGGCTCTGCAGCTGCATGCAGCTCCTCCACACCTCTGCAGTAGCACTCCATGTAATAGGAGAGGGACCAAAAATGGCTCTTTTGGGCCCTTTTGGTAATGAAGGTTGCAGACCCCTGCTATAGGTTCTCTCCTTGGAAAGGAATTTACAGACAAATAAAAACGTAAATGTTTTTAGCAGTGGTAATTCAAGAAGGAATTTTGGAGCAGACATGTGTCCAATGAAGTTAAAATAAAGATGTGGTGAACTGAAATGCTGTGGTGAACAGCTATAGATGGGCTGCTCACAGGTGCCCTGGGGGCGTACGCAAGTGCCCCAGGAAGGCAGTGCCTTCCGTTTGTGCTGATAATGGTCTGGTCAGCTGTCATAAAAACACAGCTTATCTCCTAGGAGCAGGTGTGTTTGTCAAGTGTGCTACAGTATGAGACTAAAGGTGACATTATAATTGTTTTTGATCTCAAAGGAAAAACAACTGATAGAATTCCAGTATGTATCCTAGTTATAAACTAGGTTAATTTGTATCTAAATTACAAATGTTACATCATAAATCAATTAGAAATATCAGTCTCATATTCACTGTCTACAATTTTACGATGTTATGCAGACTAAAGTACTTTAAGCAAATTATTTTTGAAGGTATAACAGCTAGGGCTGTGTAGACCAGAACTTTCAGCCTTGCCACTTTTCCCTTTGCAGGGACCCCTATAGCGTGTGTATGTGTCTTTCTCTTTGCTGTTGTCCCTGGTCCAGCAGACAGTAACTGGCGGTGATTCTCCTTGGTGTTTCCTTGAGGTGTCCTCACCATTAGTCTTTGCTGTTTAAATCCAGTGTCGTGCTACCATTGCGAGCTCTCTAACCGTGGCCAAAGCCCTCGCCGATGACGTGGACTCGCACATCATCCCCTTCAACAGCTTTGGCAAGGGCCTGATCAAGAAGTGTAGGACCAGCCCAGATGCCTTCATCCAGATCGCCCTGCAGCTCGCGCACTTCAGGGTGAGATGTTTCTGTCGGCTGGCTGTTGCTCTGAGCTTTTCATGACGCTGTAGTGGGAGCAAGTGAAGGCGTGCCTTTTCTGCTGTGGCGAGCAGCTCCGCCCTTTGCTTTTACCTTGCAGTCTGGCACCTAGACTGGACCAGTAGCTCTATGATGGCGACACTTTAAAACGTTTACAGAAACCGGCGTTCCAAAGTGGAAAGTTTATAAATGGTACCATGGTCAATATTGTTCTGTCTACATAATTTTTAAATGAGGTCACAGCTGGAAGTTTCTGCCAGAACAGGCTGGTCTCTGGCACTGAGTATGTGAGTAGCGCTGTAGAGACCAAATCTGTGTGGATTTTCACAAATTGTCACACTAATTGTGAAGGAAGTGTACACTTTCACAGTATAGCATGTTGTACATTCTTAAATCTGATACAATAGTACCAAGCTATTGTAGCAGATTTATCTCCGTATTTTACAAATATGAGTACATGGCAGATGAGACGATGCAAAAAGTCAAAAAGTTTGATCTAAATTAATTAATGAGTTTTTAGGCCGTATATGTGGCTGCTGTATGAGTTGGGCACAAGCCACCTGAAGCATTGTTAATACAAGCAAAAAATCTTGTGTTTACATTTTTATTATTTTCTTTAGGACAAGGGAACATTCTGCCTTACGTATGAAGCCTCCATGACACGCCTCTTCAGAGAGGGACGCACAGAAACCGTGAGATCTTGCACCGTGGAGTCCTGCGAGTTTGTCCGCTCCATGATGAGGGACGAAACGGTAGGGGGCTGCCTCGCATGGATGCAGTGTTGTTTTACAGAGTAACTTTGTTAAGGTGGCAATGTGCTCTTTACCTCCCACCCCCATCCTCCCCATCCCAGAGGGAAGAGCGATTGAGGCTGCTCAAGATTGCAGCAGAGAAACACCAGCAGATGTACCGTCTGGCCATGACTGGCAAGGGCATCGACCGCCACCTGTTCTGCCTCTATGTGGTGTCCAAGTACCTAGGCGTGGACTCTCCTTTCCTTAAAGAGGTGGGTGATGCTGTCTCTAATGTGTGTCACTTTCCCTTTCACAATGTTTCAGTTACATGCAAACTATTACCTATCTTTTTCACGTTTGTCAGTTTGTCTGTGCTCAGCACTCACCTCTAAAAGTTAGGGTCAGTGCTTTTATCCTACCAGAGCTACTCTGAGATACGCACCCTGTCCCAGTACACCAAGGTGACTGTGCTACCGCTCCTCCTCTGCTGAAAGGTGCTGTCTGAGCCATGGAGGCTGTCCACCAGTCAGACCCCTCTCCAGCAGGTGGAGCTCTTTGACCTGGTCAAGCACCCAGAGCTGGCTTCCAGTGGTGGCGGCTTTGGTCCAGTAAGCAGACAGCCTCTGTCACATATATAATTACAAAAGCACTATGCTCTTTCTGTAAGAAAGGAAACCATTTCTATGTTGATATGTTTAACTGTGCAGATCAATGTAAATGATGAAGAGCAAACCTATGTAAATAACGTTTTTATTCATGGTGAGTTATTTATTGAGGGAGGTGATGAAGCTCTGAAGGCTTTGGGGAGGGGCTGTTTGGACTGAGATGCTTCCAGCACTGAGTAAATTGACTGACTTCCCTCCTGACAGGTGGCTGATGATGGTTATGGAGTGTCCTACATCATTCTTGGAGAAAACCTGATCAACTTCCACATCTCCAGCAAGCTATCCAGCCCAGAAACTGTGAGTTTAGTGACTACGGTATATTATCATGTAGGGTTTCTGCTCTTATATCATGGTTTTCTTTTGTGTGAAGTACAAGGTTGCGTGCATGTTCAGTTGTGGTGTTAATTGAAAATGAGAGCTCATAAAAAAAAATGTATTTCTTTCCTTCTTATCCAATTAGGACTCTCATCGCTTTGGAAACAACATCAGACAGGCCATGCTTGACATGCTGGCTCTCTTCCAGCTGGACGGAAAGGCCAAAAAGTGATCGCTGCCCAGGAGTGTTCCTCATGGTGCCAGTGAACATAATCTTCCATAGGCTTGTACAGATATTGTGGATTTTAATTTTGAATTAATATGGTAAAACGTTAAATATGTTATATAAAATCAGAGTGAGAGCTGTAAGTGAAAGTGTGTTTGCATCATGTCCATTGTTGATTTGGAAGGGTTTGTATTCTTTCTGTATGGGTTTGAGAACAAGAAGAAATTTGGGCGGATTTAGAAAGGACCTATGTGCCTGCTGGTGCCTTAAAAACATGATGTTTGAATGTGGAGATGGACGAGGCTGAGGGCGGGGCACACTGAAGGGAAAGGGGGCTGCATTCAGTCTGTAGCAACCCATGGTTTTTTTTTTTTTTTTTTTTTTTCTTCACTGTGACGGGTGTACAGTCTTCATTGATCAGTTTTATTTTTTTATGTCATTAGCTGCTATTAACAGGGTTTCAGATTTTGTTGTAGTTTCGCTCAGGTTTTTTAACTTTGCTCAGATCACCCTTGTGATGCCACGGAAAGAGCCCTGTAGCTTAGCTGCATTCTGTTAACCATGGTCACTGTGCCATTGCCACACACCACGACAGTAAAGAGGCTTGAGGGTGAAGGGGTGCTGTCCACAGGGGGAGATGGTTAGGAGGGTCTTGGCTGCATTCCAGGGCCAGGGTCCACAACACATGCTGCATATATACTTTCCATACTGTTCCAGGATGCTGTGGGGTCTAGCGGTAGCTGACGGACTGAGCACCATGAGGAGTGCGGGCTCATAACCCAACGGTCTGATTTTGATGAATAGGAATGTGGCGTCTAAGGCAAAGACATGGAGTGCCATAACAATATATAAACAGTACAGAACTGTTTTCTTTATTGGTAGTCAGAACTTTAAAATAACTGAAAGGGTGATCTGTCAGGTTGTCCATTACTACATCACAGTGCATTGATCAATTTTATTTATTTCCTCTTTATTACCATTTACCAAGTTTTCTAATGCTGACCTGTTCCAGCTACTACATTTTTTAGCAGTGTGTTGCAGCATGCGTGCCAGTTTGTGTTGCTTTGGTCTAAATAACGTTTTTGGATTGGATTATGAAATTGGTGTAAAGCTGTGTTTTATTATTAAACGGAAAGACGTTATTGAATTTTGAATGATGCATTTTGTTTTCTTGGCTGTATTTATATTTTCTATGTAGATCTCACAAATTTGTTGCTGCACGATTTTTTGTTAAAGATGTACGTGTTGGCTTATATACTGTAAAAAAAACAGCTGCAACACCAAAACGAACATTTTTAACACAAAGCTGAATGTCAGTATGCTTCCACTTATTGTAATAACTCGCTCAAAGGCATGCTGCGGTTATTAAAACCTAACATAGTCTAACTTAAATGTAAAAAAAAATTAAATGCTTGCCTTTGGGGAAGTGGACATTTTTGTTGTGTGGTTGAGCGTTTTTGTTATTAACCCGTTTTGTCTATGTTTAAGTTTGATTCTGCTACTGTATTCCTAACAGTGTTTCCTATACATGTTAGTACAGACTAAATGCGGTTGCACATGTAGTAAATAAAACGTGTTTCGCAGTATTGTTATCAAAGTGTGGACACTAGAGGGAGCTGTCGACATAGTAATTAGACTGGTTGAAGATTAGCGTTATGTTCAAATTTCAGAAACCGATTATTATTGTACATGTTCATGGCGCTCTTTGTGCGAAAAATTAGAAATGTATGATTCGTGCCTTTGTTACAACATACACAATACTTCCGCTGTAAAATAATAAAACGCTTTCAGACGCAAGTGGCCATTATTCATTATGTGCTTATTAGGGAGTCCTCGGTTCACAAACTATTATCTTATCGGTCAGAAGAATGAGCCATGTGATTCTGGAAATGTATACCTAGGTGAAATGTGAAACTATTCTGGGGACTGTAGTATGGTGACATAGTTCAGATTTACCTTCATTTGATTAGCAGATGCTTTTATCCAAAGCAATTTACAACATTCGACATACATGGTACAGTGATATTGGTTCTCTGCATTTAAACCATTCCCTGGGGAGAGCTATAGCCAGCCACACACAGCACCCAGGGAGCTAGCATTTGAGCATCTTGCTGAAGGATGCACCTCACAGCTGGGCTGTTATTCAAACCAGGAGACTTCCACAGCCCACACGAATGGTGTGCCCATTGAGCCACCGGTTTGCTATATTCATGATCTGATCATGACATTCAGAAATTCTAGGGGCTCTTTTCTGACTTCTGCCTTGAAGTAGATACATCAGAGCTTTGAACTAGGACATTTACATTTTATTCATTTGGCAGACGGTTTTATCCAAAGCGACTTACATTTCACATACAGATTACAGTGAGCTTGCACTGAGTGTCTTGCTCAAGGACACACCTGGTGGCTGGGCTGGGATTTGAACCGGGAACTTTCTGCATCCCAGCCGGATGTTTTACCCATTGAGCCACCAGGCTGCTAGGAGAAAGTTATATGAACACAAGTTGGTTTTATCCAGTAGCCTTAACTGTTGAAAAAGTAGCCATGGTTTTGTTTGCATTCCTGAAACTAATATGTCATATTTCTGACAAATAATATAGCATGACGAAATCAGGGGCACCACAGAAGGATGGAAACCTATGACTGACAGGGACCTACAAAAATTAGAACACGATAGTCTTTCATGGGGACCAGAACTTGTGGTAGCACTTCTGGATGTATTCCCTTGGAATATATTTTTCCAATATATAGGAAGAAAATAATATAACCAAGTATATGCATAGTGCATAGTCCTATGGAACAGCAATGGCTGAATACCTGAAGTGCAGCTGCAAATGTAAAGCTGTCGTCTTTACACTTTAAATGATCTGACCATGTGACTGGCGAGATCTGCCTCCCAGCACCTAAACCCATATCTCAGGTGTAGTGCTCATATTGGATACTGGAACATTTAAAGCACCTTTGCTGTGCTACTGATTCATTCATTTTCAGGATGCCAATACCACTACTGGAAAGTATCTAAGGTATTTTTAGTGTAGACTGGCTGTACCACAAACTTTTCAGAATGTGATTTAATCTGGAATATGCATACTTCATATCAGACTCTTGGATGTTTGACCCTGAGCCATGTGCATACGTCTAATGGTTGTACTATTCTGTGCGCCAGTTGTATAAAACCTAAAATACATCAATGCATCATTTTAAAAACTGTTTTTGTACTGCAGTAACACCTTTATTGAGTGGCATGGAATGCTGTAATGTTAAGATCTAACCAGACTGGCATATGAAATGCTTTGAAGTTGGAAATTCATTCCTTTGTGATGCCTTATGTGCAAAATATGCAGTATTGAATGAAACTGACTCGATTGCCATTTTTCTAAAAGAGCCTTTTGTGTAACCCAAAGTGTCTGCACTACACCTTTGCAGTGGGAATTCAGGGGTTTGGGGCCATAGGCAGAAACGTTCTAGGGGCTCCCAACCTCTCCACCAAGCTAAATGTTATATGGCAATAAAAATGCCACATTACTGCTCCAAAAGATGAAATATTTCCTAACATTCCTCCCATCAGTACAGCTGTGTCCTTTGTTTTGTGGTTTGGGCCTTTGCAAAGGTATAATAACATCCCTCACATTCAATGACCTTTGAACCTCATGCTACACACCAGTGACCTCATTCAGGTCTTTTTTGGCACATACCTGAACAGACATACGCATTACATGAAGGAGAAACCCGTCTCACCACAGCCAAACGTAACTTTAGTTTACATTTAACTTAATCCAAGTTTAATCTAAATAGAATCAGGACTGCATTTGGTATAATTTCTTACCTGTTACATAAAAGCAGTTTTATGTAAATTGCACAAAGAGATCAATTGTCTTAAAAATAGCTCTAAAAATACATTTAATATATCACAGAATAACACAATATTATTCACGTAGGGAACAAATGAGTTGCAGATAATCTGTGGTGATGTATATATTCATGCAATGAAACTTTATTATATTTTAGTTTGAAGTAGGAAAGCAAATTTAAGTTTACAAATAATTAGTGTATTATGCACAGTATATCTTTAATAGGAAAGTCAAGTTGTGTTCATTGAAATCAGGTTTTCATGTGGACTCCTGGATTTGACTGGGCTAGTGTATTTCTGAATTGCACTATTCCATTTTTAGGCTGTTTCCATAAAAATCATTGTCACTAATGGGATAAAGTTTGGGGGAAAAAAAAAATTAAAAAGTAGTGAATGAAAGAAGGACTATTCACTTTAGTATTAAACTCAGTGTCTAAATGCATATTAAGCATAGATAGACAAGACAAAAAATATTTAATCAAACGCTAAATTGAACAAGCTTCATAGACACATGCAAGTGTTTGCAGTGTGGCTGCTGTTTGTAAACCCACCGAGGTCACAAGAAATGCGCTAAAAGCTTTGTATTAATTCACAAAGTGAGCAAGGTGGTCTGTTCTGTTTTTGAAATGTCTTTATTTTAGTAATGTAATATTTGGTTTTATTTATTCTGTACTCGTGTGTATAATTGATTCTTTATATTAGGAAATATGGGTGAAGTCTGGGTGATTTTCTAATGGCCCTGGAACACACAAGTTTTTGCCAGTTTGTGTCCATTCGTGTAATAATGGTATAATTATCTAGACTTTTCATATAACCTTCATTCATTCATTCATTCATTCATTCATTGTCTTAACTGCTTAGTCCTGGTGAGGGTCGCGGGGAAGCCTAGAGCCCATTCCAGAGCACACAGGGGACACCCAGGGTGGGGGACACCCAGGGCGGGGCGCCAACCCACCACAGGGCAATAACCTACATATCAGGAAAAAATATAAAATAACTAAATATGGGTGTATTTGAACTGAGCGGCAAGGCATTTATTAAACATAACAAGAAAGCACAACCTGTTTGGAAATGAATGGTGAGTATGAAATGAACAGAGATCACATGTTTGCTAGAAAGCAGAACCTGAACACACTGAATGGACCAGCTAGTCTGCGGCTTTACATGAGGATGGACTTTTATTAAAGTATTTTACTTAAGGCTTTAAATATTATTTCTACATTACTGCAGCTGAAGGGAAAATCCTACATATTTATAGTATGAATTCAGTAGACAGTTGGTGTTAAACCTGTAAGGATCTAAATTATTCAGGGAGACGGTTTCCTGCTATAAAGCAAGAAAAGCAAATTCACTTTGGTGCAGTGATTCTCTAACGAAGCCCTGGCAACAAGGAGGGGGTTAACAAAAGTGTGTAAGCTATGAGCACACGGTTTCAGAAGTGTCACTCTCTGTCAAACGCATATTACGAAAGCCAGTTGAATGGAAACACTTTTAGTATGTGCACACAGTTTACTCATAAATTATGAGAATGTTTACTTGGACGACAGAGAAAGTTGGAAGAAAATTTTTTGATTGATGTAATTGTTCTTGATTTTTATGTCCCAAAGATGGGAAACAATAGAATGAAGCCAACTTTAGAAAACCTTTATTTTACAGTTTCATTAGTCTGTATCTTGTAATTTAAAACACCTTCAGTCAGTACAGTGCAATTAAATTAACTACATTTTTTTCCCCAAAAGTGTGCCTTATTTATAATGTTTTTAATATGTGGTATGAGCGAACTGTCCAACAGTACCAGGATTGCCGTACGCAGGTCTTGATTGGTTTATCACATTAACAATAAATTCTGTCACACAAGGCGATCAGTTAATGCACATGTTGGTAGTTACTGAAACTAGAGCCGTACCATCGGTTTATGGAGCACATAAATTGTACTCTATGAGGTCTTCCAGTTTTGATGGGAACACAAATACATTCTAGTGACAGGGTGAAATTTCCCAGCAGTTGGCCACATCCCTGTTCAGTGTATATGGAATTCAATTTCTGTGGCCTGTGCAGAAGACTGTCTTGTCAAAACCAGAGTGAAGTTCGTATTACTTGGGTAGATGCCACCTTTGACTCACAATGCTGGACCTGTCTAATATTACTTTGGAAGGAGTGCCGTATGGTTTTGTACTGGGACAGGAATCTGAAAAGTTGTTTCCAAAAAAAAAAAAAAAAAAAAAAGATGAAAATTCTGTAGACAATGTGTCCTGTTATTCATTCATCTTCTATACCACTTCATCCTATTAAGGGTCACAGGAAGCCTGGAGCCCATCCCAGGAGACATAGGGCGCAGGGCAGGGGACACCCAGGGTGGGGCGCCAACCCACCACAGGGCACACACACACACACCTGGCAGTTTGCAGACACCAATCAACCTAACCCACATGTCTTTGGACTGCAGGACGAAACCGAAGAACCTGGAGGAAACCCACCAAGTTCAGAGAGAACATACAAACTCCGTGCACACAGACCCAAGGCAAGAATCAAACCTCAGGCCTGGAGGTGCAAGGCAACAGTACTAACTGCCATGCCACTGTACCACCATGTGGCTGGTTATATCAGAGCAAATTAGGCATATATAAAATCATCTTGTCAACAGGATGTTACAGCTTTCTCCACAATCCCCTGCTCCACTAATGTGAGCCGGCACCAGCAAGCTTATGTGGAAGCACTTACAAATGCACATGCCGTTAGCTGAACATAAATACTATTCTGCAATCACCCAAGTTCAACAGTTGGAGTCTAAAGACACTGAGAGGTGAAAAACTGCAAGAAAGAAAAACAGCAAGAAGCCTCACTGGTCCCTGCAGTAACATGGTGCACTCGGCTTTCCATGGCAGCTAATGTGAGCACCTATACCAGCGTTCAGGTTATGGCTCCTGTTTTAGGCATTTAAATACACTGTTATTTTTAGCTTCATATGCTTGTAGTTTATTTTGTGGCATGGGAAAATATAATCTACAAGGAAGGCTGAGTCTGCAAATATAACACTCTTTAAAACCCCTAAAATATTATTGTAACTATACATAAATTCCTGATTTTATAATTTGATCAATGTTTAAAGAATTAGTAATCATTGGCTGAAAAGAAATAATTTTGTTTTAAAAATCCCATCTTTGAATCAGATACATGAAATAAAATGTCATAAATTAAACCCATTAAGGAGTTTTTTTTAATCTATCAGTTAACATTTTTTTATAATTAATCCCAATCAGAAATACTGCCTAAGCAAAGCATTGTCTATTTGTAGTTGATCACCTTAGAAGTTTTGAGAAGTATTGAGCTATTGTAAATGACTTTCTGAAATGTAATTAAAAAAAATTACTAAAATTTCACATAGACAATAGATATTCTTTCCACATATTTACATTTAAGTATTACCCCCTCTATTCCACACGTGGGGGGCAAATGTAGCTATGCAGGAATAGATATGTGGGTAGACCTGAGACGGCTACCACTCGCACACACATCGCCGCAGCCATGTCGTGTAGAGCCGCGCTCTAAGCAACACACTTCAAATTGCCTTTCTAATTGCCAAGCTGGAAAAACCATCCGCTCCAACAGACACTGAAACCTAACACCTTGACTAGCACTTTTCTAAAAGTAGCCTGCAAGAGAGCTCCCAACGCCTGCAGCTCATCAGCGTTTCGGCTCATGTTCTCCCTGCTCCGCTGCGCGGCCCACGGAGAAAGCGCAGGCGTTTGCGGGAGAGAGAGACCGCTCCCGCTCTCCCTCCCCGGGAGGCGTTTGCGGGAGAGAGAGACCGCGCCCGCTCTCCCTCCCCGGGAGGCGTTAGCGGGAGAGAGAGACCGCTCCCGCTCTCCCTCCCCGGGAGGCGTTTGCGGGAGAGAGAGACCGCTCCCGCTCTCCCACCCCGTAAGGCGTTTGCGGGAGAGAGAGACCGCTCCCGCTCTCCCTCCCCGGGAGGCGTTTGCGGGAGAGAGAGACCGCTCCCGCTCTCCCA
>JABJVR010006754.1:0-12155 GCA_025773905.1 Chitala chitala
CGGTTTCCTCCCACAGTCCAAAGACATGCGGGTTAGGTTGATTGGTGTGTCCAAATTGCCCGTAGTGTGTGTGTGTGCGTGTGTGTGTGTGTGTGCCCTGTGGTGGGTTGGCGCCCTGCCCTGGGTGTCCCATGCCCTGCGCCCTATGTGCCCTGGGATGGGCTCCAGGCTTCCCCGCGACCCACCAGGAATAAGTGGTTAAGATAATGGATGGATGGATGGATGATCGATGGACATACCAGTCGTTATGATCGGCAAAAGCCACATGAATGGGCAAACCTTTCTCCCAAACACAGCACAGACACTATGATTGGCATCAAGGCTGGTGTGTGCATCTTGTTTGTCTGGTGGTTTTTAGAGACTTGGGTGTTTTCAGTCTCGTGATGTCTGTAGGGCAATTCATCCATCACAAAATCATGATAAGTGAGACCTTCCAGCTTTGAGCCTCTGAGCCCACTGGGCCATCTTGTGGAGCCATTCCTTTAAAAACAATCCAGCGAACAAGTCGAACTGATCAGCTAAGTTTATAACACAAATATTCAAGTTTTATTAAAAGAATAATACCTTCTCCTCTTCCACCCCAGATCATGTAGAACACTAATATTTCAACAATAAATTCTAATCCTAAACTAAATCTCTCACAGATTACTTCTTTTTGTAATGCTGCTTAATTTTAGGCACTGACTTTATGCCACGCTGCCGAAACCAAATTTTTCTGAAAAAAGCAATATAGACAAAAGGTACAAAAATTACCACATTATATATATATATATATATATATATATATATATATGCTTTCACAGCTTCTCTCCACAAGTCAGTCGTTTTTATACTTTTTTAAAATAGTGAAATATACCTGCAGGTTATAGCTCTGTGTTCCCCACACCTAATAAATGTTGTTTTTACATCAGAGAATTTGGCATAAAGCACAGACATGCATAAAAAAGTGGGTTAGTCCAGTCTGTGATTGACAGCACCTGGTAATCCAAGCCACTGTGGGTTTAGAAGCCTAGTTTTTCCCATCACGAATGAATGGTGTATATGGTGACCTACTTATCAGATTAATTAGAGCAGAGGAATGGAATGAATCACTAACATACACAGGGCTCTCTGTGTACTAAATCTGAGATCCCTGGTGTGGACTCCAAGCTGAAGTGGAGAAAGAAAAACAACTCGCCTTATAATTTTCAGGTGATTTCTCCATTCTTGAGTGACATTCAGTCATGCATATAGGAGGGGGTGTAAACCTAACCTTTCCCTAAGATGTAGACATAAGGTCAAAGGTCTTTTTCAAAAGAGATAATTTGTTTTATTTCATGTGTCATGTGAAAAGTACTTGGAACGCTTATGAGTGTTAACCATAGAATAAAAAATAATAAAAAAAAAAATCCTTTGCATTAAAAACTAAATGAAACATTGAGGGATACACACACACACACACACACACACAATTGTCCAGTCAAAACATTATGACATCACCCTGTTGCAGTTACATAGTGAAGCATAAATGAAATAAGATGTCTGAAGGTTTCCACAGGGATGTTGTGCCATGTTTACACCACAGCTTCATATAGAGCAAAAACGGTCCATGTTGGTGAATCCATACAGCAAACCTGTCAAGGTACTCCCAGAGATGCTCAGGAGGATTCATATCCAGTGCATATGGTTGATAAGATGAAGATGAAGTCTCTGTTGTGCTCCTTAAACTACTGTGTAAATGTCTACTCTGAAGACCCATATGGAGCAGGGTTCGCTTGACAGTGGTCTCAGGCACAGCCTGAGATGTACCTAATTAAACTCTTTGGTCAGATGTTGCACCATAGTCCATACATTGGCCGTCAGTCAGGAAAGTCGGCATCGCCTGAATGCATCAGCGTGCTGCAGGCATCCGCCATTGGCCCACTTACTGGAGAAATTTCCCATGTCCTTCCATTTGTGGAAAACCTTAACTACAGCACTATGAGAACAGCCCACAGCGTCTGTGTCACGCCCTGCAATCAGCGATCGCCAGACCTGGCGCATTAGCGCCACACAGAAAAAAACACCACCTCGCAAACGACCCATTGCGAAGTATTGAGCCTTAATGCCTTTACTGAGCAATCCTAAAACTAACCTGTTCTGTGTGCTTCTCTCCCCGTGTTTCTGCCCTGGTCCCGATCCTGCCCACACCTGGTCCTTCCTGTGTTCTCCATCCCTGTCTATGTCTCTGCCAGACCTACCTCGATTCCCGACCTACATCTGCCCCTTGGACCTCGACCTTGCTTTAGCCCCGTTAAACGCCTTCAATAAACCCTGCTCTGCATATTGGAATCCCTTGTGTCTGGCTATTCTGTTACAGAATACTTCACCCACTATGGATTCTGCAAAGTGGGAGGCCAGATGCCAGCAACAGGCAATCCAGATATATGAATTATCATCTGCCCTAGCCTCTGTCCGAGAAGCCCTAGCGGCCGCCATGTCTCTAGAATCCCCGACTGCCACAGCTGTCCCAGCATTGAGCACTCCCGTGCCTCATCCAGAGCGGTATGACGGGAACCCAAACCGCTATCAGGGATTCCTGATGTGGTGTTCGTTTTACCTCGACAAGAATCGAGGCCATTATGCAAATGAAGTGGATCAAATTCGTTTCATTATCTCGTTACTCACCGGTCCTGCATTAGAGTGGGCCACTGCACTCTGGATCCAAGACAGTCCACTCCTCTCCTCCCTGGAGGGATTTTTTTTTCATCTGTCAAAGCTGTATTTAACCACCTGCACCTTGGCAGAAATGTTAGTGAACATCTCCTCTCCCTCCGTCAGGGCTCCACTCCAGCCGCTGAGTATGTAATCTGGTTCCGTACTGTAGTGGCGAATAGCTGCTGGGACGAGGCCGCCCTACTGGACCTCTACAAGAGAAGTCTTTCTGAGGGTCTGTGTAAGAACTGGCCTGCAGAGGGGAGAATGCATCGTTGGACGAGAACATCCAACTGTCCATCATATACGACAACATGATGAGAGAGGGACAATGCCAGCGATCTTTTGAAACAATCCCCTCTGCTTCCACCGCTCCATCCCCCCTCGCCAGCGAACCCATGCAGATCGACCGATCCAGTCTCTCTCCTGAGGAGAGACAATGCAGACGAACCCAACAACTCTGCCTGTATTGTGGTCAAGCGAACCATATGATCGCTCACTGTCCGGTACGACCCCCTCAGGGGTCCATTAAGGTACAAACCATATTTCCATATACTAACCTTCAATTCTGTGTGATGATCACATTATCCTATAGAGATGTAACCCTCTATCAATCAGCCCTCGTGGACTCAGAAATGGCCAGAAACTTCATGAACTCAGCCTTCTTCACCAGGTATGGTTTCCCTTCCATCTCCCTTTCTTCTCCATTGTGGGTGAGTTCAGTTGATGGAAAGCGACTAAGTGCTGGGCGTGTAACAGACCAAACAGTTCCCCTCCGCATGCACGTAGGCGTAACCCACGTCGAATCTATTAAATTTTTTCTGCTACCTGAGTTACAGGAATCTGTCATTCTCGGTTTCCCCTGGCTGCAAACCCACAATCCCGAAATGGATTAGCGAAACATGGAGCTCACTCAGTTGAGTACCTGGTACAAACAACACTGAATTGACTCATCCACGCTTCCACTCCGATGGACTCCTCTCCCCTGCCGAGTGTCACCTCTAGAAGTTGACCAAGCACTAACTAAATATCATGATTTTTCCAATGTTTTTAGCCCTCAACAGGCATATGTGCTCCCCCCTCATCGGGCTCATGACTGCAACATCGAGTTACTGGAGGGGGCTCCCCTACCCAAGGGACGTGTATACCCCTTATCTGAACCAAAGGAACACGCCATGGAGATGTATATACAGGAGGGATTGGAATGAGGTATTATCAGACCCTCTAAATCGCCCGCTGCCTCTGGGTTTTTTTTGTGGGGAAAAAGGATGTGGGCTGCGTCCTTGTATCGATTATCGAGCCTTAAATAAAATCACCCGGAGAATGGCATATCCTCTCCCATTAGTCCCAGCCGCTCTAGAACAACTGCGTAACACCCAGTGGTTCACAAAATTGGACCTTCGTAGTGCCTACACCCACATCCGGATCTGAAAGGGTGATGAGTGGAAGACTGCCTTCGTCACCAGCCGAGGCCACTATGAGTACCTAGTCATGCCATTCGGATTACAGAACAGTCCCACCATATTTCAATCTTTCATAAACGACATTTTTAGACACGTTAAACCAGTTTGTTATTGCATATATCGATGACATCCTAATCTACTCGTCCTCCTACGCAACTCATGTCTCCCACGTCCGACTTCTCCTGCAGCATCTCCGGCAACACCAGCTGTACGTCAAGCTTGAGAAATGTGAATTCCACCGCAATGTAATACAGTTTCTGGGATATGTAGTTTCAAGTGGAGGAGTACAGATGGACCCTGCAAAAGTGCAGGCAATTGTTAACTGGCCCAAACCCTGCACACTCAAACAATTGCAACGTTTTTTGGGTTTTGCAAATTTGTACTGACGTTTTATTAGAAACTTCAGTATAGTTCTGCTCCTCTTCTCCCTGGGTTCGTCTCCTGTATGGCCTCAGGAGTGGCCTGGGGGGGGGTACTGTCACGCCCCGCAATCAGCGATCGCCAGACCTGGCGCATTAGCGCCACACAGATAAAAACACCACCTCCCAAACGACCCATTGCGAAGTATTGAGCCTTAATGCCTTTACCGAGCAATCCTAAAACTAACCTGTTCTGTGTGTTTCTCTCCCCGTGTTTCTGCCCTGCTCCTGATCCTGCCCGCACCCGGTCCTTCCTGTGTTCTCCATCCCTGTCTATGTCTTGGCCAGACCTACCTGGATTCCCAACTTACGCCTGCCCCTTGGACCTCGACCTTGCTTTAGCCCGTTAAACACCTTCAATAAACCCTGCTCTGCACATTGAAATCCCCTGTGTCTGGCTATTCTGTTACAATCTGCAGTTCCCATTGTGCTCCCACCCTTCAGTCGATTGCCACAATCATACCTTTTTCAAATTTCCTTGGGTCACCTTCTCCTCATTTTGACTTAGAGTTCATTCTGGTCAGCATGCCCATGTTGTGTTATATCCCCTTTTACCATATATACCTTTACTGGTGTACGATTTCATTGCTGGGAGATGTCAGTTGTTTTCCTAGACTAGGTGGTCGTAATGTTTTCAGTGGATGGTGTATATACAGTATACACTCTCAGTTACGATAACCTATAAAGTCTGCATAGATGTATGCCTTTCTGTTGAAGGGCTGTTAGAGTTAAGGACATGATAACCTGCAGATTGCCTGGTCAGGTCTTAATTAGGAAAAGCCCTTGTCTACTAGTTTTAGGTTGGGAAATCTACTCCTGATTCATGTAGCTGTACAAATGATTGCACTAAGGCAATTGAAAACTAAGAAATTATGTAAAGTAGGTAAATATCAGACTAAATTTCTAAATCTGCAGCAATTTTTGATGAAGAATGTATAACAAAATACATGATGTGCCCTTGAGCATTCAGCCGTGTTCATGAACCTGACACAGTCTCATCAACCCTCAAAGTCAGTTGCCTGCATTAACTCAGTCCTCCCTTCTGCCTCAAATTTTTCAGGCACAACCTGCTGGCAGAACTTGAAACATATCAATTAATGTAAGCACTTACATCCACTATAGGCCCTTGAAGGTTTCTATGGCATTTACAGCAGGAACAATAGATTGGCAACCCCTCATCTCCATGGCCCACTTTCCTTGATGACAGCACCCAGGTCAGATCAGATCTTTAGCTTTAATACTTTGATGGCACTGGCATTACTGAACCTTTCTGGAGAAAAGCCCTGTATTCTTGACCCTTGAATAAATGAATAAGACAAATGGAGCATGTCAGTTTATATTTATTCAGCACATGGAGCTGAAGAGAACTTCTCTGCAGCTCTTACAGTCAGGAAAAGGATAGGGCCTCACTAAATGAGGGGGCCATTGGGGTCTCAGGGCTTGCGTAACTCTCTGTGTGTTCTGTGAAGCACCCCTACCCTGATGTCCTCAAATCCTCCAGATTTCAAAATAAACAGCTACAAAAGGTCATTGCTCACAGTTGCTTGTGTGAATTGTTAATTTTCATAGCTAAATTCAAAAGCGGTCAGAAAGGTGTGTTGTTGCTTAGTTCTTTGCAACCTTCTTAACTCTTTTGTGTCCTAGAATGTGAAGCTGCCCCCTCCTTCGGTTACCGGCTGCAAAATCCAGTCCTCTTGGCAAAACCACCGACTTAGGAATGTCACAATGCCTCGTTCCAGCCCGTACCACAGACAGACAAGATCGACCCCATCTCCATAGTTTAGCATAAGCTGTGCTGTGCAAATGGCTTCTTTGTCTCACCTCCTAAAATCTATGGTCAACAGTAGTGTTTGTGCACTTGTCTGAGGTTGAGGCCTCAGGGACATAACCACGGGCTCGTGTGAAATGCACTCGGTCACAGTGAACTTATCGCGTGGTGTCAGGTAGCATGCTCTGATGGTACGGCGGTTCTCTTCGTGGCATGTTGCCCTGCCCATAGCTCAGAGGGGTGCCGCTGCCAATCCGCTGCAGCACGACAAGACTGCAAAGGCTGCGCTTTTCAACATCGCGCCTCATCATGTTTCGGGACATCATGTTCCCTTGCTCTTTGACCACCCTCCTTCTTCACACGTCAGACAATGTGGAAGTGGTTAGGCCCTCGCTTGTGGACCTCTGTGACGAGGGCCGCTGTCAGACTGCTGAATGAAGGAAGAGAGGCTTCTCAAATCATGCTTGCTTGTGCGCTGTGGTAACACCTGCACAGGTGTCCAGGGAACGGTCTGCCCCTGATTGCAAGAAACAAGATACATTCAGCTATTACATCAGATCGGAAAACAAAACTATTCATAGGTCTGACATTACCAAATCAATCAGCTCAGGACTAAACATACATCACCCCATTACTGCAGCAGTCACTGATAGACAGTGTGTGATGGTGCATGTCCCAAAGAAAACCAGCGTTAATGGAGTCAACATTTGAAACAAACAAGCCAGATATTCCACCTCAGTGATCAAGATCAATTATCATGTCAACGACTTCGTCTCAGAAATTGGTTAACAATGTTCCTTTTCACCTGATGTCAAAATGCTGCATTTGTTTTATCCTCAGATCTCAAGCCAGACTGTTTCTGGTACCAGCATCCTGTACATGCCACCATCGAGGCAGAAGATTACTTAGATGTGCTGGCTCAGATCCAATCATAGCTTTAAAGGCAACAGAAGTGTTTTACGGCCAGCTCAGAACCTGTCTGGCTGCCAGGCTAGAGACAGGATTCCAGCGCCGATATCTTTGTCTCACATCTCGATCAGCAAGGCATGGGTACGCTATACCCTTGTAGTTATAAATGCATGACCCAGCTGTCCCCAAACACTCAGAGACAGGACCTTTTTAAGTTTAATAGTATTTGGTATGACGAAGTAGGCCTCACTTTACATGCTCCTTGTGAAAGGAAAGTTTTCAATCCACTGTAACAACATGGATTTTATAAACCACAATGACAAGGGTTCAGATCTTTTCAGCAGATGGTCAGTCAAGAGTGGATTTGTGGCTGTGGTCAGAGCATTCTGGGTCTTTGTGCATACAGAGGAGCCAGTGCTGAATTGACCATTATATACATAGCAGTGGTTATGCCAGGATATGACTTGGCTTCAAAACTGCCACCAAAGTCAAATATCTTGATATTTTGGTTCATATCTAAAAGACAGAAAAGGCTAATGTGTAACAGAGCATTGCTAATTTGTGCCTGTAATGTGTTCTGTATTGTGTTTCTATGGAAACAGAATTATTAGTGAACATTACCAGTCCAGCTGACAGAAGCAGAGTACATTATGAAATGCTAGCTTTAGTATGACGCTATGCTAACTGCAGTTCTGAAGTACACACTCTGCCAGGTCCTGTTTGCGCTTCTTCAGTGATCTTCAATTCTGTGTAAAACAGCTGGCGCACAAAAGTGTTCATGATTTTGACCTTCCTCACACCACATTTTCCATACATTACTGCTGCCAGCACGCTGTCCTTCCATGCTCTCTCCATAAAAACACAAATGACACAGAACATTAAAGCGGATACTTAGAATTAAAATCCGCATTCCTGGAAATCAGCTGGTGTGGTCTTGGACTAAGCAAACTTCTCTGGGGTGAAAATGACAGACTTTTGGTCACTGTGGTCTATTGTTTTTTTATTTTCTTTCCTTCCTTCTTTTTTAATTCAAAAAATTACCTTAGCCCTCTGCTTACAGCCTGAATCTCATGTTAGGTGGCCAGTATTGGAGAGTAATTTTTCAGCCATATGGACTATTGGACAACTGTGGAAAGGTGGATTGATGGGTATCAGACAGACACAAACTGGCATTGTTATTTAGTTGTGACTTTCAGGCAGTAGTTTTAATACTTTCTACAGGTTTCTACAAGAATGATTGTACAAATGGACCTCTGGATTCACATTCCCAGTCAGCTGAATAGAATCGCATGTGACCTTGAATCCCCAGAGTGAAAAACAGCAGATAAGATGGAGTGTTGGCTGGTGCTGAGATGGGGCCTGCACTAAATGTTTTTCAGGCTTTTACACTCTCTGACTAGATTTAACAATCTGTGCAGGGAGCCTTACAAATCTGCCTCCAAGAACTTAAATCTCTGTTTATCATGCTGAACAGATGCTTTTATTCAGAGTGACAGCCATTGCTGGAAGGTTTGTATACAGTGTAGTATTTTACTACTGTGCAAGAGCAGGTCAGAGGTATAACAACATTCCACTGCTCAGATCTATAACCAGAATGTATCTGCTGCCCAGACACCAGGAGCATGTCTTAGACAAATATTTAAAGAACATGCTAAACTAATTTGCCCCATCATTCCAACACTAACCTTTACTGTAGGCACATACATTTTAGGATAAATTCAATTTTATGCTAAAGTTAAAGCCTTGGATTCTTGTATTACAGTATGTGTTCAAGATGGCAAACTAAAACCTGATTGAACTGTCATCTGTTCCCAGGAACTAGTGTGCTACAAAAATGGAGCAATAATGCTCCTTAATTTTAAACTGACATGTTTGGGTAATTTCAGATAACAGACATGTAATCCTAAATAGTTCTGTGCTAGGTTACAGTTTTTGAATTGTCTCTGACTTACATATATCGATGTCTCTACCTGCAGTAAACACAACACTCTCACCTATCTGCTGCTATTCATAGGGTAAATTCTTCTTACTTGAACGCATTTCATTCATCTCAATTCTATTGTGTGTGTTTACTCATTTGTGTGTGTGTGTGTGTGTGTGTGTGTGTGTGTATCTGTGCCTATGTGTTCTTTCCCACGTGCTGCTTTTTAGTGCTTGTGAGACTAAACCACTATGCAGATCCTCACTTCCTGAGGTGTTACATGCAGGTAGGTCCCTGTTGTAGTCATGAGGTTCATCACAGTGTGAGCTTGTTTACACCATGCTCCGTTTTTCTTGTGTTACACACAGAATTCCTTGCCTCTCACCCTACGTGCACTCCCCCACCCACTGAAAACCCCATGCCCCCACCCTTCAACAGCGTACTCTTGGCTTTGGCATGAAGCGGGTAAACAGTGAGTTTTCTTTTTAGAACTGGCTCATGCACTGCGTGCCGTGCTCCGCTGCTCTTGGAAGGGCAAGGCAAACAAAAACATTTCTGAAGCACGGGGAGAGAGCCCGCAGCCCAGCTAAATAAACACGTCCCCGGGCACGGTGCTGACCTTGAAGCAACTCCCACTGCGTGGGGGAACATAATGGGAGGAAAGGAAATCTGAGTGGGGAGGGGGGGGTTTTCTGAGGTGACAGTGAGTGGTGCTGGAGTGGCCACAGTGGCCCAATGAATCAAGTAACCTAGCAGGAGATGTGGAAGGTGAGAAAAGTGTCAGCTCGGTCCATCTTTAAACACTCCAGAAGGAAGGGCACTGGTACTGCGTCCTCATGTGCAGGGCAGAAGGACTGACCTTCTGTGGATCAACAGCCCCAGCCGAGAGATCTGCACATATGTGCCCTCTTGTAGTTTCCATCGCAAATGTGCACTGAACATGACCTAATTCCCCTCATTCTCCTCTCTGTACCCAGAGACACCGCCATCATCTCTTTTGTAGGAGAGGACTGAGCAAGAACTCTGATACACTAATTGCTTATGACAAAAGGAATGAAGCGTACTGAAGAGTAGTTACCAAGATGAACTGATTGCAGTATAGGATCGTTGTTAGCACCTTATCAAACTTTCCTAAGGGGATATAAAAGGACAAATACAGAAGAAATTGATGATAGACAAAATAGATAATGGTGAAATCTGGCTGAATTTCAAAGGTAGACAACAACACACTGTCACATCACATTTAAATCTATAACTGCCATTTTATCAGTGACATAATTATTCTACATTCATACAGCCAGTTCTATGCTGTCATTAACTTAAAAACAGATACCAGCGAATCTAGATTCTAAACGACAGTCGTAACATGCATACGACGGTAATGCAAAAACATGGTCAAGGGTCAGATCGTTAAGCCAGGCTAAGGGGTGAGATACCAGACAGATACAGACAGGTTGCAAATTACACGAAAAGCTAACAAAAGTAATTGTCCATGTGTCATTGCTGCTGACCTTCTGATCACATCCTGCATTGACATTCTCATTTACCTTTTATCCTTACATATCGCACTAATACACAAGCATCATGGTCATCAAACATGCAACGTTGACCAGAATTTCCAACCCTATTCGCTCATGTGTTTCCCATAGATCTAAATGCAGATGCCTCTGTAGTCACAGTTCCTGTTGAAGCACCAGCCAGTTGAGCAGTCTTTGTGACTGAAGCTCCTGCTGTCTCTGCCCCAACCATCAACCCTCTCTAAGGGTCACTTAGACCTTTTTACTCTTGCTATCTTGATCCAAAATCAGAGTCACCTGGGTTTGCTCAGCATTCTTATATATGTCACAGAGCATGGCTGGATGTCAACTGTGCACCCATCTAGAAACCGGTACATTTGTTATGTTTCTCCACTCATTTATTCAGGTCTTTCCTTTAATTTGTCACCCATCTGTATATTGAAGCTGAAGATGATGATGTAATTAGACAGGGAATGGGCAGGAACTAGAAGCATGATATCTCACAACATCTGATTGTCTGCTAGAGAGTGAAATGGTAGGACAGTGTGTTTGTAATATGGTGCAGTTGCTTTAACTGACCAGCGCTTAGCATTCCTGCTGACTGGGAAGCACCCCTGTGTGGGATAAACATGGAAGGGTAGATCCCACCCAATTTCCTTCGGGATCAATAATCAATCAATCTATCTATCTATCTATCTGTCTGTCTGTCTGTCTGTTGCTCAAACTCTACGTTTGCCTAAAACTAGTAATTCAGAAGTGTTCAAAGATTATTTTAATACACTTCTTGTATGAGATGACCCTCTGACTTAAAATTTTCAAATTTTGGGCCAGTGAAAGCTGTTTAAAATCTTTTGTTGCCAGAAGTTATGCATGGTGGGTTTTTATAAGCATTTCAGGTTATTGTAATCTGTTAATGTCCTGCTTATTTGTAGCCAAGACGTCTGAGTGTTTACGGTATGTACATAACCACTTTGCACACTGTCCAGCTCTGTAAAACTTGTGTTTATGTTCAGGTTCTCAGGCAACTGCTGAAAGTTGAGCATAGTTGAAGAAAAGCAGCTGAAAAGTTACAAATACATGAGAATTTAAAGGGGCCTGAGCATTTCTTCACGGGAATGATTGTCTTCCCCTGACTTCATGTACTCAATGAAGAACTCAAGAGCTGAAACACAGAAATGAAAAACATTGCATTACGTAAACAGGAATGGTGCCCGAGTTTTTGGACATGACGCTTAAAAAATTTTAGGTAGCAGCTACATAATAATAATGGATTATTGTAATTCAGCAAAACAGTAATTTTAATAGCAATGACATAAGGTTTGCATAGTCATATTTTACTTGATTAATTAATTTAATTACCTTGTTTAAGGTTAGTAGGCGGCACAGTGGCGTGGTGGTTAGCGCTGTGGCCGCGCACCTCTAGGCCTGGGGTTCAATTCCCGCCTTGGGTCTGTGTGCGTGGAGTTTGCATGTTCTCCCTGTGCT
>JABJVR010006755.1:0-12155 GCA_025773905.1 Chitala chitala
CACAACAAATCTCTTATCTGTCTGTTTTGTGTTCACAATATAAACACACACACACACACACACACACACACACACACACACACACACACACACACACACACCGTCTACAGCAAACACGTACCCACACAAACTTACAGCTGTCATATACTGTTATTTCAGATGTGTCCTTTAGACTTTTACCTTCTAGTCACCAGGACTGTTGGGGAATATCTGTGCCACATCAAAAAAAACCTGAGGGCAGATGTTACTGTAAGTGTTGCGGGGGGGTTTTCATTTCAACACCAACAACATCTGATTACTCAGCTCAAGGGGGTATCTCATCACATGACCAATATTCTTTTGAAAAACATCAAAAGCAGCAGCTCATACTTCTGATGACAGGATTCAGAACCATTACATGTGAAGGGATATGTGCCCCATGTTTAATAACAGAGCTTTTCCCAACCCCCAACTTTTCTCACCATATATCATCACATTTGGCACATAACTGCCAAACCACATAGGCAAATGACTAAAAGCATAAGCAACATTGTCTATGTAGTTAAAAATCTGAGGCCTACGCACATCATACATTGTTCCTACACCCATGGTTCTGATATACAGATGTCTTCATTTACAGCAATAAGTACTGAAATACACTCAAATATGTAGTTAGAAGTACACCGGTCATTTTTAATGAATACATATTTCCTGTTAGGCATTGTTTTACAGCTTATTTGTGTTTTTTGTGTGGTAATGAAAAATACTATTTATGATTACATTCAGTGCTTTTCAGATAGAAACAAATGCCTTCATTTTTAACTGACCAGACAGAACAATTGTGGTTTTTCTTTCCATTTGACAGTAGTTCTGCTATGAACTTTGTTTAAAATCTTGCTTATAAGACTGGTATGTCCTTTCTGTACTTTGTTTTAGTGTAAACAAGCTGTTCCAATAGTTCTGTGTGTATTTCAGACATATTTTCCATTGACCTGATTTTTAACACCTTTTCAATGTAAACACGTTGACTGCTGGTGACTGTGCTTCAGTCAAATCCTGAAGCATCCAGACATCTATGCTACATGCTACTTTTGTTAACATTGATGAATGTGTTCAGCTGGATTTATGTTTACATTCAAATCATTGGCAAGTGTATGTTGGAACTGATTTTTCATGACTAGGTGTGATAGAATACACAAACCATTTTAAGATTCCTTTGTAATTCATGTTATATGTTTGAGTTTTGTCTATTGCACCCCATTTGGAGGTGCATAATGGTATGACCAATTCAGGCAGGCGCAATTTAACACCTTGATTGCTCACTGCTGTCCCCTGCAGTGGGACTGTCGTAACTACATCCGACTGCTGGAGTTCCAGAATGATGGCAGGATCTACGTCTGTGGCACCTACGCTTTCGACCCTCAGTGTGCCGTCATCGTAAGTGCAGTTCTGTACCTTTACGCACTCTGCAGACCCAGCAGAGTGGCAGAGCAGACAGCACAGACATGCTCACAGTCACTGGTGTACTGGGGTGACAGACAGGAGCTGAAGAAGAGGAGAGTGCAAGAGAGAGAGTGCCACCAGTTTCTGGTGTGAGTTGGCACTCACTCGCACAAACACGTCCCACTGCGTAATGAGATGTTGAGATGGAGCAGCTCAAAACAAGCGTGTCTGCTGGGACATGCCAAATGGCTGGTGTGCAGCTTATAATGTGTGTGTGTGTGTGTGTGTGTGGCAGGATGTGTCGGAGTTCTCGCTGGTGAAGACAGAGGACGGGGAGGTGAAGATGGAGACTGGGAAGGGGAAGTGTCCCTTTGAGCCCACTCAGCACTACACGGCTGTAATGGCAGGCAAGCTGATGCATGCACCCTCTCTGTTTCTTACACAAGCACACACACCTACACAAGCACACACACCTACACATGTGTACACACTCATATACCTTTCCAGCGTTATGTGCTTGTGTCAAGTTTGTGTGTGCTTTATACTTCAGATGGAGTCCTGTATACAGCTGCTACTATCAACTTCCTGGGAACGCTTTTTGACATCTCCAGGGCAACTGGCAGTGAAGCGGAGCGCATCCGTACCGAGCAGTCAATCAACTGGCTCAGTGGTGAGTTAGTAGGTGGGGCATTGGGCATGTCAACTGGGAGCCTGGTGTGACATAGGCATTATGGGAAACAGTTCTGCACACCAAGCACACTTGCAACAAAGAGATGTTGCACTCTATAAAACAGAAAAATAACATATCTGCCAGGATGAAATTTCATTCAGCATAATGTGTGCTTCTGTGTGTGTGTGTGTGTGTGTGTGTTTCCACAGACCCAGAGTTTGTGAGTTCAGCCTTCATCAAGGAGAATCCAGACAATCCTGTAGGCGAGGATGATAAGATTTACTTCTTTTTCACGGAAGTGGCTAAAGAGTATGAGCTTTACACTAAGGTCAAAGTGTCCAGAGTGGCTCGAGTCTGTAAGGTACTCCCCTCTGTCAGTCTGTACAATACTCTGTGAGTCTGTGTAATGGCCTGTCTGTCTATGTTGTGCTCTGTCAGTAAGTCTTAGGCTCTGTCAGTTAATGAATGTCATGCCATGGCCAGGCTACCTCTGTCGACTGGAGCACCTGTTTGCCAGCTTAGCTGTACCCCCAGGCTCTGCTGGTCATGCTACATTTTACAACCAGAGGATCAATTTGATCATTTTTCATCTGCCAGAATAAGTGTATTGGTTGTTTACCAAATAACCGTATTTCTCTTAATTAACGTGCATAACAAATTACGTGCATGGAGTGTCTATTTGAGGCCAAAATGTGAAAATTATGAAGTTTTTAAAAACCTTTAAAATCAACAAGTTGTTACTAAAAGCCCAACATTCTTCTGTGTTCTTTAAAAATTATATAAAAATTTAATTTCCAGTAAGTATGACATAAAAATGAATAAAATTCAGTCATTATCAGAGTTTCCATAAGGCATATTGATCACAAAATAATTTAATGCTTAAACATAGGTGAAATATGGCGAGCAAAAATCGTACACATTGCACTTAGCTGAGGAAAAAGGAGAACATTTTGCTGCAAAAGTGTTCAATGTTCACCGTTGACGAGTTAATTCGGTTGACGAGTTAATTTGGTAGCACCGATTTTGAAGGCCTTATTATTGTATTCGGTTAACTTCATTGTCGGATGAATTTAAGGTGAATGTATTGTAAAACTACTGAAAATACCAGAACTTCACTTGTGTTTTACAAGTGATGCTGGTGTAATGCATGGCAAATCAATTTGGGATTCAGAAGCAGATTTTATCCTGATAATGTAGCATTTTTGTGTTGATTAAATAATCTTTACTTGCAGAAAATGCATATAATTCACTGAATTTGCACATTCATTCTCCACACTCCTTTGCATTGACCACGGTTCAGTGTCACCACTTTAATCGTGTAGAAGGGGTGCGCTTTACCGTGTCTCGTACTGTATTATCGGGCTGGGGCGCGTCTATTAGAGTGGGCATGTTCATTAGGAGAAATACAGTACTATGTTTTTTGCTTTTGCACATTACATTGCCTTGGTAAGCTGTACTGAAGTCAGTGTTTTATAACTGTTCTCCTCAGTTTCTATACTTGTGCCATAAAACATGGTTTTGACCCAGCAGGTAATGTCTTTCATGGCTTTAACTGTTCCCCTCTGCTCTCTCTTCCCCCTTCCTCCATACCTCTTTCCCAGGGGGACGTGGGGGGCATGAAGACCCTGCAGAAGCGATGGACCACCTTCCTGAAGGCACAGCTGGTGTGTGAGGACCGCATCAGCGGCCAGCGCTTCAACATCCTCACAGACGTGTACACCACGGAGCATCGGTCTGGAGACCCCAGCAGCACCCACTTCTACGGCATATTCACCTCACAGTGGTCAGTGGAGATAATATAACAACTGCCCCCTCCACCTTCTTCCTCCATTTCAGAGACCTGCCTAGGTCCCTGGAGGCATCTTGCCAGCCTTGTGTACCCTGCATGGTTTGGTATACATCTGTGAGCAAATAAGCAACAAACAACAAATCCGAGAGTAGCGAAAACCATAGTGGAAACCTTTTCCCATGGCAGCCTTCCTTACTTATAGTATAGTTCTTTAGAAACAAACAGGACTGAGTGAGGGAGGGGCCTCAGGTACAGGAGCGAGGGGCCACAGGTCCTGCAGGTGATTTGAGCAAATGTCATCTTATCCTTTGTTCCTCCAGGGAGAGGGAGGCGCTCTCTGCTGTGTGTGTGTACAGCCTGGAGGACATCAAGAGGGTGATGGCGGGTCCCTTCAAAGAGCTAAAGAAGAACTGCGAGAACTGGATCAACCCAGAGCCAGTGCCCAGCCCCAGACCTGGACAGGTACTCAGGTTCACAACCTGTCAGTCAGTTGCACACAAAAGCACAAGACCTCAGCCAAAGTCAGCGCTAAGGAGAACGGCTGTGCCAGTACACAGCATCACACATCTTTACAGACAGCTGCCTCTTGACTGTTAAAGTGTGGACTGTGTAGCAATGAAGAATGTTCGTTAGCAACCCTACTTTTGCCTGTCTGTCAGTGTATCACCAGCGCCTTGAAGACAGAGGGCTTTGAGTCATCACTCAAGCTGCCAGACAAGGTGCTGACCTTTGTACGGGATCATCCACTGATGGAGAACACCGTGGCTGCAGCACCCCTGCTAGTCAGGAGGGGAGTGACCTACACTAAAATCGCAGCCACACTGACATCATTGTCAGCGAACAGCCAAAGCAATGCTGTGGTCCTACACCTGGGCACAGGTGAGAGAGAATAAAAAAGGAAGTAAATATATAGATATGCATGATTTACTGTGGGCTTATCATGTTCTGTCACTGTGCAGTATGTAAAAGAGTGTATGACTGTCCCACAGACCGCGGAGAGTTACACAGAGTGTTGGTGGTGGACCACAATGTCACTCTTCTCCAGGAGATCCCTGTGTTCTCCGTGCAGGAGCCCATTAACAACATCCTGTTACACAAGGTATACAAGCGCTTCACCGTGCTCATCAGTGCCAGGAAATGGACTGTTTTGTAAATGATAAACCACACGAGCTTGTGCAGACAATAATCCACAAAGTGGTGACGTGACATGGTCCTAACATGAAAAGGAGGAATTGATCTCACTGTTACTACCATAGAGGGGATTATTCCCATGTGACCCCACGTCATGGCGTAGCGGCATCATGGGTTCTTGTACCATGGCAACTTGCCAAGTGTAAGTTTTGTTTTCCCCTTGACAAAGAACATTGTATTTATTGCCAGTTTCAATGTTGTGGAACATCCTTATTACAAGACCTGGTTCACAACCCAGTTCATGTGGCTGAACCTTTACATTTACAGCTGACTGGGACAGCTTTAGCATGTCATGTGTGGCCAAGGTGGCATCCTAAGGCCACACGAAGTTTGGAGGTCTGTTGCTATTGACTCTGCAGACAACTGGCGACTTCTGTGCACTATGCACTTCAGCATGCTCTGACCCCCCATTTATGTGACCTACCACTTTGTGGCTGAGTTGCTGTTGTTCCCAGTTGCTTCCGCTTTGTAATACCACTAACAGTTGACCGTGGAATATTTAGTAGTGAGGAACATTCACAGATGGACTTACTGCACAGGTGGCAACCTAACATGATACCATGCTTGGATTCACTGAGCTCCTGAGAGCGACCCATTCTTTCACAAATGTTAGTAGAAGCAGTCTGCATGCCTAGGTTCTTGATTTTATACACCTGTTGCCATGGAGGTGATCGGAACACCTGAATCCAATAATATGGAGGGGTGTCCCAATACTTTTGCCAATATTTCTACACAATATGTGATTGTGTAGAAACTGTGCAGCGTGACACAATGTCATGAGAGTCACCCTGCTGTCTCTCTGCTCTAAGGGCCAAGCTTTGGTGGGATCTCCCCAATATCTAGTCAGCGTCCGAGCAGAAGGATGTGGTCTGTACTCCAGCTGCGAGGCCTGCTCCCGAGTCCATAGGTTGGGCTGTGTGTGGAAGGTGAAGTCCGACGTGGGAACCTGTGTCCTGGCAACGAGCGAGTGAGTGTGCCCCCCCCCCCCCCACTCCTCCCTCCAGCTGTGTCACTGTGCTCATGTTGTACACAGTGGATTGTCAGTCCCACACCAGCTGTGTCTTATTTCCATCCCCAGTCCTGCTGGGGTCCAGCAGATTTAAACTTTAACTCCCCGGCTGCATTTATATCTGTCAAACATTGTTTGTTGCATGAGAATTAGTAACTGCATAACTGATGAGAGTTTGTTTCCAATATTGTGTTTTGCATTTCTGTCAAGCAGTTCATTTGTATTAAAATGTAGTATCTCTTTTTACCAGTTCTGGTCTGAATCTAATCTGGTTATATCTGTGCCACAGAGAGTCCCGCTGGAGAAAGTTTGAAGATGCACTCAAGCAGTGTAACACAGAAGAAGGTGGGTCCTGTATTCGCTCTCTCTGTCTGCAGAGCTCCCAGCCAGAGGGAGATGTCATGGGGCCTGGTCACACTTCACACGAGAAGATCAGAAGTAGGGTTGCTGTGTTCCCCAAGCTGACTGTCACGCTTTCATGTGTCACGTCGGGTCCTTTAGCAGTCTGAAAACAGGTCACAGCATGCCAGCTTTAGCATATGCCCTAAATGTAAGACAGACGTGGCCATGTTTGTCTGTTTTGGGGCCTCAAGCACCGCTAAACTTTGGGTCCAGTCATTTTTGTTCTGACATAGAAACATGACACTGCCTTGCCTTCCAGCCAAATGAACGCCAAACAACCTTTAAACTGCTCCTGGAAAGAGTGTTCAGTAGCTGTTTGCTGCTTTCTACATAGTCAAAGTCTACTTAACAAGCTAAATTGTCCATGTGAAGGTGATAACTTCAGTAGTGAATTGATAGCTACCTGGTGTGCTCTAACAGATACATTAAGCTATCATCGTATAGAAACGTTTACACATCTAGTTTCTTGCAACTAGGCACTGTGTAAATCCTATCCAGTGATGCTCCAGTTTAATACTTAAGTGCTATTTAGAAACTAGAGCTTGTGAACTTCCTAGAGAATAAGTTAACAAGATCTGTGCGTTATGGAAGAAGAGAAATTGCTTACGTTTTTTTTTTTTTTTTTATGAAAATTGAGTTTGTGTCAGTTACTCTGAAATTTCTGTAACTTTTGGCATGTAAAGATACACTACATAGCTAAAAGTATGCTGGCACCCTTATTGCTTACCGATTGTGTAAGCCACATGTATTGGTACCGGATGCATTAAATGAAGCATACAACTATGAAAACCCCATAGACAAACATTAGCAATAGATTGGGAAGTACTGAAGACCTCAGCAACCTTCAGTGCAGCGTGGTCCTGACAACAACACAGTAATTGCTTTACGATCAGCTATTGATTCTAGAGCGTTGGCTTCAGTCAGAGTGGTTTGTGATTGGTTCCCTGACCAAGTGATGGGTACATCATCAAGTTGGGTTACACTTCTGGCCACAGAGCTTTAAACAGAATGTTCTCCTTCACTTTCCAGCCCCTTGCCATCCCATAGTTAAGGAGCTCAGGGTGACAGAGGGACTGCGCGTGCTCCTGCCGTGCATGCAGGTCTCGCCCCGGATCTGCTTTTGGGATTACCCCCAGGATAGCCACACCCAACAGCACCACCTGGACCTGGAGGTGACAGTGACCAGCAACAGCCTGGGCACCTACACTTGCTTATGTGAGGAAGGTGGGCGAGAGCAGCCCCCATGCCCCAAGGCTATGTACCAGTTGACAATGGAGAGCCCAAAAATGGGCATGGTTGAGGCTGGGACAGGAAAGAGACACATGCTGGCGTTATACGTGTTCTGTTTTGTCCTCGGAGCGGTCCTCACGGTCTGCCTCTACTACACGGTCTGTGTGAAGCGCTCCGGCACCACACGCACACCTGAGAAAAAGTCACTGGAATTCCTGCCATCCTCGGACACGCCGCAATCCCCCAGCAGCGCCAGCCTGCTCTCCGAGGGCGTGCCCCTGACGGAGAAGCGAAATGGGGCACTCAACGGGCATGGCGTTTACTCAAACTGCAGTGGGCTGAAGCTGCAGGAGCCAGCAGTCAACCTGGCTGTGGATGTGGACAGCAAGGACCCAATGGAGCTGAAGAACACGGAGGACCAGCTGGATGAGGAGATTGTCTCGGGGCTGGAGGAATTCTCAGAGGTGAAGATACCCAGAGGCGCCCCACTGGCACAGTGTGAAGAGAGCTCCATTTGAGCCTGAACACATAGTCTGAATGTTTTGTACCAAGACTCTAGTGCGGTGGCCAGACTGCAAACTGAGGAATAGAGCCTCCTGGACATAACTCTCACACACACACACACACACACACACACACACACACACACACACACACACTGACATAGTTACAAATCACCAGTTCTTTATTCTTCTTAGTGCTGAATAGAGAACAGAGACCTGACCAGGACTACAAACATGGTGTGGCTCACCTTTGACCCTTTTAGACCACCATGCACACGGGTTCTAGGGAAGAAGCAGGTCGTAATCGCAGTTCCAGTTTCCCTTTCATGGTAGCTCCTCCCATACAGTTATCAGTTTATTTTTATTGTCTGTTTTGTTTTTTTTTTGTTGCAGTGGACTGTCAGAGGTGGGAACTTGTTTTTCTTAGTTATAGACTGCGTTGATGTCTTGCTCCTCAGTTCCGAGTCAAAACCTAAATTTAGCATGGCTGAAGAGAGAATAAGGGATTACGTTCCTCTGACAGCTAAAATCAGAGCACAAACTGCAAAGATGAAAGACATATAGCCTATGGGAAACAGAAAAGAATTTTCTGTGTGATTGGGGAGAGCTCCATTTGAATTCTGAGTATTTTATCAGAAAGGACTAATTCCTCAGATCAGTCACTGATCCATCTTCCACCACTGGAACCTGCTGGGTAACATGGACCTGTCCTCGCCAGCCTGTACCATGCATCCTTTCGTTGTTACTGTGAGCTCCATGGCAACAGCGGGCAGGTCTCCTTGTAGTTTTGGTAACTACCAGCTGAAGGGGCGATACCTGTGGGATGTAAAAGAGCTCTTATGAAAGAAAGAGAAACTCATAAATTATCCTCTGCTCTCTGCTCTGAGCAGAGAGATGGATGGTTGGCTTATCTTGGTGTGAAGAATGAACCTATCTGGTGAGTTTATATCACAGTCAGGAAAGGCTGAAATCCGTGCCTGCATATGGTCTAAGAATTTTAATATCAAACATCATTTTATCAATAGGGTTAAAAGGATGCATTTCACAGTGAAATGCAGCAGAATTAAAGTTTATCAGCTTGTAGGAAGCAGGGCACAACTAGCACCAGTTCTATGCTAATTGATAGATCTAGATCTAGTACGATTACTGGAGTACAAGGCGTGGTTCTCCCACCCTCCTGGCATGCACTGTAACATTTATTCCAAAAGTCTGACTATTTTAAACTTTTTTATGGCACAAAAGCAAGAGAGAAATGGAAGAAATTTGTACACTGATTGTAAATGGCCTTTCCTCAGTTTTGAAACATGAATGAAGGGTCATTACTGCTACTGATTTGGACTAAATGCAGTTGTACCACCAAAGTTAAAGAGCGGAGCTTGAGAACCACACTGAAGGAACTAAAGCAGCCTTTTCCACAGATTTTGTTCATATAAATGTCTGAGCAGAGCCCACTGATGCATTACACTGGACTTCGTGGTCTGCGCACCTAATCCTTCCCCTAAATCTAGCTGGATGTAAATGCATGTGTGTACTGTTTGTCTTGGGTTGGTAGGAATGTGGTCAGTTGTCTTGTCTGTGTTGTTGTGTCTGTCTCAAACGGAAAAGTAAAACAGGAAGGAGTGTACCGTTACACTGCCTTTTCTGTGCTAGGCACCTTGCAGCGTTGGCTGTCACCGGTACGCAATTAAACGACCCAGTAGCCGACATCTCAAAGCACAAGAGGTTTAGTCAGAATCCTGCACACTACAACGGTCTTCACGTGGGTCTGGTTTACTGTTATGCCTTGTGTTTGCATGACTCCGGCCTGTTTGCCGTCCTACTTGCCTGTAGAGTAATAAATTCCCTTACTGTCTGTCTTCAGTTTTTTAAACTTCTGTCAGTCACAAAGACAAACCAGAATGAGTTCTGACAAGGCCTCCTTGGGCAATGCCATTAAAATATCTTCATTTTACTTTAATTATTGTTTTTATACTTGCTATTGTTACTCGGTAACAACAACAGCTCAGTAGATGTGTAAGGCATGTGTGTTATATATAAGACTGGTCTCCACCGAGGCCTTATGCACGCTGAATCAGAATGCTGTGTATGTATCTTTTGTACAGCTCAGTACCGGAGACTTTGTGTAAACACAGGGAATCGTTTTTAAAGCATTTGTTAAATTATTATAAATTGTGCAAAGCAGATCTTTTAAAACAATGCTATTAACACCTAAAGCCAACAATGTTAAACTAGTCTAAAAAAAAATCCGAAGTGTTACTTTTTCGAATATAATGACCTTTAAATGAAAATAAAAATGTTTATTAATGTAAATACACAAAAGTTTAATGCTTTATTTTTATAATTTATATATAATATTAAAATTGTACATTTGTTATGAATACCTGTATCTGATGTCTGTATATGTGGACAGCTGTCTTTGTATGAATGAATTGTGAGGATTGTTGTGAAGACTAATAAACCTACCTCTTGTTACATAGCGTTTATATGTTCTTTGGTTCCCTCTGCTGGACAAAAAGCACACTACAGATAAAAATACCTGCATGATGATTAGATGATAGATAGATAGATAGATAGATAGATAGAAAGAATACTTTATTCATCCCCAAGGGGAATTTCCATTGTTACAGTAGCCAAAGACAGATGGGTAACAGCGAAAAATAAGAACAAATAAGGAAGTTTCAAAAATATATAATAAATTAGAAATGAAATTATGAGAAAATTCACTGTGTAATGTAGGCAAGTGTGCAAAAATAATAGTGTGCAATGGACATGAATAACATATATACTTATAGTCAGTGAGAGTAGGAGGTCCCTTTCCCGACGCATTATAAAGTGAGATTGCGGTTGCCAGCAAAGACTTCCTGTAACATCCTTTGCCACAGCAGAGCTGAAGTAGTCTCTGACTACAACTGCTCTGCTGTTGAACCAGAAGGTCATGGGGGGGATGTGAGGTCTTCTCCATTCTGTTTACCAGTTTGTGCAGCATCCTCTTCTCCACAACCAGCTCCAGGAGCTCCAGAGAAGTCCCCAGCACAGAGCCAGCCTTCCTGTTCAGTTTGCTGGTGTCACTGGCTCTGATGCTGCTGCCCCAGCAGACAGCGGCAAAGAAAATTGCACTGGCCACAACAAACTAATAAAAGATCTGCAACATCTTGCTGCACATGTTGAAGGATCAGGCCTTCCTCATAAAATAGAGTCTGCTCTGAACACCTTAGTACAAACAGCTGTATAGAATGAGGGGGGAGGAACCAGAGCTGGTGCCAGAGGTTTAATGGCTAGTTGGGCTCATCTCCATACAAACTCTGTAAAAAAAGGCTTAAGAGTGGTATATACAACCCATGCAAATTGTTTAAAATGTACTGAAGTATTGTCAGCAAGTGACATATATAATAATGGGTGAATTATACACTATCTATATGTGAACAGTAACAAATGCAACTTAAAAAAATCTCATAAAATGTACACAAAACTGCTGGCCCTTTACTGCAATATGTGTACACTGGTTATGAGGAGTGTTCGGGCTGGCTGAACAGCCGCTGCTGCTTCTTGTCTTGTGTCAAGCTGCTGGATTTAAGGTAAAGTTTCTGTTCAACATTTTGCTGTGTATCATATCACAATTATGTCATCCACAAGCAAAGTGTGAGGTTTCTCAACGTGAAGGTTTACTTAATGTGAGTGCACCTACAACACAGGTCTAACCATGTGTAAGGACAAAATGTGAAACGGGGAGTACACAGGCATTCACACCTTGTGTTGAGCTACTGGGTTTAACCTGAGATTGCTGTTCAGCAGGCGGTTTGGTGGCGTGGTGGTTAGCCCTGTTGCCGTGCACCTCCAGGCCTGGGGTTCAATTCCTGCTTTAGGTCTGTGTGTGTGGAGTTTGCATGTTCTCCCTGTGCTTGGTGGGTTTTCTCTGGGTGCTCTGGTTTCCTCCCACAG
>JABJVR010006756.1:0-48783 GCA_025773905.1 Chitala chitala
TATATTTAACATTTTTAATGCAGGTAGTCCTTTTTGATCTGGTCATTTTAAAATTAGCTCACAAGCTGAACAAGTGTGGGCACCCCTATGTGCACCCTTTGCCTTCTGGTATTGGGAAGGATAGTATCAACTCTTATGCTAGGCTCATGGCAGCCACCATTTTCTGATTCATTTGAACTGTCCTTCCCAATACCAGAAGGCAAAGGGTGCACATGTAAGGTTTGGGCAGAGCATAACTTTGTCTAAATCTACAAGCACATGCTTTGTCTATGTATGTAGTAGGTACTGTGACAAGGGCAACCCTGCCTGGATTAGAACCTAGAACCTCACACCCCACTCGGAGCCACCAGACAAGAAGATTATCACGCTAAGATAAAGATCCCTTACCCGGGGGACTAATCAGACTCTTATCCTGATTATCAGAGATTTCCACCATAGCAGTTCATACTCTGCTATATCCTCCCCCTCTAAATAACCACAGCATTCTCATCCCAAGTCCTTGGAAGTGGCTATTATTTATCCAAATCAAATGGCACCAGTGTAACAAGGGCAGTCCTTCCCAGATGCAAACCCAGCACCTACAGCCCACCGAGAGCTACTAGACAAAGGGTTAACCCACTGAGCTGAAGACACAAGTCCCTCACTTGGGGGACTAATCAGGTTCTTATCCTGACTACTGGGGGCTTCCAATGTCGATGCTCTTACTCTATTACACTACAAAATAGACAATAATGTACCTGTGAGGGGGGGAATCTCTAAATTGGCAGAGAATCCTAAAATGAAAGACAGTTCTTAGAGAAACCATCTGTGCGTGTACACATTCTGTATAGGTATAGAGTATGTATAGAAGACAGTTGGTTTTTTGTCACAGGATTACTGCCTTAAGGGTGTGATTTCACTGTGTAGTTGTGTTGGGAGTGAATCAAGTTATTGGCGCACCAGAAGATTACTGCTAAATTGTGCTTTGCACCTCCAAAGTCCAGCTTTTTTCACACAGGCCATGTGTGCTGTAAATGGGACATGTGCTTCCTCAGGGCAGCAGGTGGTGGCTGCGGTGTCGCCATGCCAACCACGGCTGGTGCGACGACTGCCCTACGACCGCGAGCCAGTTCTTGCACCTCAGTTCAACAGGGCGTTGACCCTCTGGGACACGGCACCGGATCGCAGATATAAAAAGTGGAGCACTCCTTTTTTTCGCTTGGATATGAATGCTAATTGTTCATTAAAATAAACCCCTAAGGAGATTTGGACCTGCAAGAATGCCTATTATTAGCACAGAGAGAGAACGTAGATGGAGTAGTGAGCTTTAGAAGGGTTGCTTCTCACCATCTGGTCTGACGTGTGGAGAGCTTCTCACCGCAGGCCCCCCCTTCCCAGGCTCCCCCCAGGCTCTGCCAGCTGTCCCCGCAGATCAGATTGGTATGCCACCGTCAACAGTCTGGCCAAAGATAAACATCAGAAATTATTTAGCTACCCATAGTGCATTTAAACCAGGAAGTTCTTGCTGCCCATGTGTTGCATACACACTGCTACACATGTTCAAGCACACACACATCATTTTCAGTGCTGGCAGTCAGAGGTCCTGAAGTTTATTTTCAAGGGGACTTTATTGAACCTCCTGCTGCAGCTGTTAATAGTTGTGGCGATAAGGCGCCGCTCAATCAGCGTTCTTCAAAATAAATGAGGCCCACCGCTGTCCCCTGAAAGCCCTCCCCTGCGCGGGTCCCCGGGGGGATCCATTCACCTGCCTGCAATGTCACCTGAGTTCGACGGTTAGATAACGCACCTCCGACAACACGGCGAGTAAAGGTCCACGCAAGGAGATCCATTCTCTGTAATGTCAATCTGTCGATTTTACCGTTTTTTTACATTAACATTTTTTCAGATATGAACGACAGAAACAATTAAGAACAGGGGAAAATATGAGACACCTGGTCATCTTTTACTGTGTAGAATGAAATAACAGTTATGGCCTGCAAAAGTCCCCAGGGGAAGTGAAATGATAATGATGATTATTATCATAGTGATGGTAATAATCAGTCAAAACATTGTGGAACTTCTGACTCTAAACTGGTCTGGAGTGTGGTCAGCAGTTCCTTTCTCCCAGGTACCTGTTTGCTTTGTAGAATGTCTTAAAGTAAGGGTACATGCTTATGCTGGAGGGACTCTTTGCACTCATGGCGACCATTTTCACAGACAGAGGGACGTGCGGTAACACAGATTGTTCTAGTCACTGGACCAGTTAAAACTTGCTATTTGATCTGAAGGGGGTCCTGGCATTCTCATCCCAGCCAGGATGCAATATATGCTGCACACTGCTGTGGGGTTTCTCTGCCTGACGCGGCCTGCCATTAGCAGCACCCAGGGCCATCCGGTAAGTATAGAAGCAGGCTTGACTGCACTGGCTAATGGACTCTGGGCTTGAGTTGGGAGGAGGGGTTATATCTGCCACATCCAACACTGGACTCTAAAGGACTTTTTCTACAGGTTTTAAGCTGCAAGGCTGGGGTATCCACATTGGACAGATGTCAGCCTCTACAGGCCAGGAGGCTAATTTCATAGGCTAGGCCAGACTGGGTGGTGCTGCCACAGTGTGACTCATGTCAGTGAGACCCGACCTAGAAGGCCATGCTAGTGAAACATACACCTGACAGTGGTTCTGCAAATGGACAGTTCTGGTTGTTTCTGCAAGAGGATAAAAGGCTTGCTTGGCGTGTGCTTTTAACAAATACGAATCTCCTGCTGTTTGTCCTTTGTTCTGTATACGCAGAGGTGGTTAGTATGCAGGGACCCAAGCAGCCGTGCTAAACTAAATGAAACCAGGCAAGCCTTTGGTCTGCTTGCTGAGATATGTGTGTCTGCTTATATGCGCCATGCTGCAATTCTGCATCTGCGGTTGAAATGACTTCATGAATTTCCAGTCGGAAGCATTCGTGTGTTGGAGGATATCAGACAGATGCAGTTTAGGGGAGCGTTAAGAAGGGGCGGGGGGGGGGTGTCTTGTTCCATTAGGCACAGGCTATCTGTCACTGCCAGGGCCTCTCAGCAGGCTGAGGATGGAGGAAAGCAGGTCAGCACAGCGAACCAGCAGGCGAAGGTGGGAGTGAGGTGGGCCACCTGCTGTTGCTTGTGGACTGATCACTTTTTGAATGCTTCATGTATAAAACCTACCCTTGCTGTGCTTTAGCCCATGTCACGCAATGCAACTGCTCCCTCTTTTCCTACAGACACATATACATGTATACACACAACACAATGTGAAAAAACATCAGAATTGTGGAGGCATTGCACAATCTTAATAATGTTTTGTTTTCATGGCAGTTGGCCACCTCCCTCTTGCTTAGATAAGCTTAAAATCAGAAAGTCCAGCAGGCCCCTAATAACAGAGTGAGATTGTAGGCTGCTGTCTTGTAGCTCTTGTTAGGTTCCCTTTCTGTGAAAGCCTTCCTTTTAAGTTCTGCTGGTTTCTGTTTATGTCCTTCCCATGCAAATGAGCCTTTCCTTATAACAATCCAAAGTGTGTGTATTTGTTTGTAATATCAGACTCTTGTTTTGAGGTGGTTTATACTATGGATTTGTCCTTACGTTATCTGTGTACCTAAAAGTTGTACAGAAACATATTTAAAGCTGATGTGTACATATATAAACAAAGCGTATGATGTATGTATCCCTGACATGACACGTATACACAAGTAAGTACATGCGACCATACGGTATCTGGTTTGTACTACCATGAGTTTATAAGCCAAAACAATTAATTCCACATTTTCAATTATGCCTGGAACCTGATTGCCATTATGCGTTTCAATGCTGTGGCACTGCCTGTGAAATTAATTTGCTCTGCGTCCCACATGCTGAGCACTTTGCGCTTGTCATGTACTGTCACCTCAGTGCTTGGGGCTCCTGGGTGTTTACCTCTGAATTTTGAAGGCAACCTGTGAGGTTCTGTGCTCATGCCTTTTTAGCACCCCCTCTCCCAACACCAACACTTCCGTTGGTCACCTGCCCTCTGTGGTCTCGGCTCTACCTGGGCAAGGTTGATTCTGGCAGCAGCCGCAGCCTGCTACGGTCGAGCTTCGGATTGTAAATGAGCCATCTGTGTTTGAATGACGTGTTTAGGATGACAGATCGGGGGCGTCTCTCCCCCTGCCTCACCAAGGTGGCTGGCAACTCATGTTGATAGTAAAGACTTGCTTTTTTGGTTGGAGCATGGAGTTGTGTGGTGGACAGGGGTGTCTTTTGGCAGCATGGGGGGCAAGGTGTTAAACAGGGCTTATTGATAAAAAAAGTTTTGTTTCCAAGCCAGACGCAGATGTTATAAATGGTATTGCCATTATCTGTGAGGAAATTAGAAGCAGAAACCTCTGAAAATTTGCTCTTTGACCGTCTCTTATTTTCTGGTTAACTAGACTCCTTGGTGGGGGGATTGGCAGTTGGGGGTGGCAGTTTCCAGGGAGGAATGATGGAAAGACACATTATTTCCTGTGACAGAAGTTCAAGCAGATCAGTGCCCAGTAATTTCACCTGAAGGACACTTAGACAGATTGCTTGTTCATCCAATTAATTTTTTTTTTTTAACGTTGGTATAAAAATATCCATTTAAAAAAGCCCACTTGTAGGATGAGGGACGTGCTCCTTCCTTTGTAGAGATGATGTTGTCTGTTGGATGAATAGAAACACCCTCCCTCTATATGAGAAACATTAATGAATGGACAAGATTTGGGCTGCCTGCCAATTGCTTTCAGGCAAAACCGATTGAGTTCTCCAGTATGTGATTAACTTGAGCCACGAGGGTGCGGGAAACGGCTCTGCGTGCCTTTTGTTTCTTGACATTGCAGTGCATCTAAGCGTGGCCTGGCTAATTAGCAGGTTTCATGCCATCGCTTCATGCATATAATGTGCTGACTCTGGTATGTTTGAGGCTTGGCAGAGAGCATGAAGGGATGCTGGTCATGAAGACGCTGTGCCCGTGTTTGGATTCACACATTACTGGGTGTGCTGCTCTCTTGCATGGTGTACGGGCAACTTCATTTTAGCTCCGCCCTTGAAGACACACTGCAGGTATAGCAGGCCAGAAAAGCACTGTTGAATTTTGCGATTGCCTTTTCTTTACCAAACTTTCTCATGAGGTTGCTGTGAACATACTTTGGTAAATGTGTTATTGAGAGCATTGATGTAGAAGTGTCACCAAAAGACTCAAGGTAGTACATGAAAGGGGCTCTTTTATTTGTGTGTGTGGGGGGGGGTATGCTTCAGTGTAGCTCTGTAATACAGTTGTGGTTGCGGTATCCAAAAGCTCTTGAAATTTTGATCTAAGCAGTCTAGATGTTTCCTAATACTCACCGATTTAAGTGTAAAGCAAGACCCATTTTTACCCTCTAGCTAAAAACCCAAGTCCAGCTTGTTTCTGAACCATAGTGTTGAAAGGCATCATTAGATTGCAGCTGGTACTAAGACAACATAGTTTGTTGCCTGGAGCTGTAGCCAGTAAGCCTAACGTTGTCCTGCTGAAGGTGTTGGGTAAAGCTAAGCCCTTCTTACTGTGAGATAGACCTCCTCCCAAGCAGGAGTGCCTTTTTCTTTGACAGAGATATCTGTGTCCTAGTCTTCTGGATGTCCTTTCTGTTGCCTTAAAGGTTGTAGCCCAGGCTGCAGTTTTTTGTGGGGGAAAAAAAACAGGTTCTGACAGACTCCACTTTGGTACCAAGAATTGTATAGTATGTGGGTCAGTTTGCTAGTCAGCCAGAACCACTGTGTTGCGGAGTTATGATTCAAATTAATTTTCTTTCAGAGATGTTTCTTAGCTCTTTCATTTTCGTTCGCTGATAGCTCAACAGCCCTGGCTTCGTTATGCTGCAGTCGGTCGGCGTCATCGTGGTTTATTTAGTATCATAAAAAACACGGTTTTGGAAATGGTGGACGGCTGCCTTCCTCAATTTATAAACTTCATCATGCCGCAGCTTATAACTTTTAAATAGCCCATGTTTCCACTTGCTGAATGTGAAACGTATCACACGCACTATTGATTGTAAGTTTTATCTTGCGGGGCAGGCAGGCAGGATGTTTGGGTTAGTTATTGCTACAGATCTGGGAAAGCGATAACTTGTAATACACCTTGTGCACAGTATGATGAATCTAACATATTGAAGAGGGACATTATTCCTCCCAGATCAATGAAGCTGCAACATTCATCATGACAAAACATTTCCCTTCTCTGTGCGATGCAGTGAAGACTGCCTGGCCATCAGCTCTTACTTTGGCTTTCCTCTTCATACCAGTGCTGTAATTTGAAGGCTGAGGATCTTCTGAGCTATGTAAGGGAGTTGTCGTGGCACCCTTGACTGACCCCACTGTATTGTCCTAAATTCTGAGCTGCATAAGTATGTTGTCAGCAGGACAGACTAAATGCTAAAGCTAAAGTGATAATATGGTTGTTGTTGTCGTCTCTCCTCCTGCCAACAGCATGCCCTCCTGGGACGTTCAAATCCAGCCAGGGCCTGGGTTTGTGCCTGCAGTGCCCTCCCAACAGCCGGTCTACCATGGAAGCCTCTACCACTTGTCCCTGTCGCAATGGGTATTACAGGGGAGATGCTGACCAGGCGGACTCGCCGTGCACCAGTAAGGAAGCCCCCCTGCCCCAACATACATTGTTCTCAAACATTCCACCCATCTGCTACATTATTTCAAATAATTTTAACTAGTTAGTCCATCGTTTTTGAGAGTTGATTGCTGACTTTATTATGACGTATTTATGCTTTCCTTAGTCTTTGAATGATCTTTTAGATGGCATGTTAGTAGTGATAATGGCATATGTTTTTTAACTGTTAAGTTTGTCCCACTGAAATTTAAAACCACTTTAAAATTCATTAGTTTAATCTAGTGCCATTTATATTAATTACGTGCTGAATCCCAGAACAATTAACTAAATGAATCAATGATTAAACTCACTGATTAATCTGACAGAATGTTTTACAGTATTTTGCTATAATTGAGCATATTTTGCAGAATATGCCTGTCTTAAGGGAAGGGAATGTTCTGTTGTACTCGTTTTTATAAGTGCAGATAATTTTTTTGAAATGCCACTTTTAGAAATTTACAGTCCTGGATATTATAATTCAGCCACAGTCACGTTGCTGTAGGCGGAGCTGACAAGTGCAGCTCCTAATCTGCTGTGTCATGTTCACCCTGAGGGACGGCTCTCTGGACTTGATCCAACCTCCATAGTAGTAATAACAACAACAACAACTGTAACCGCAGGACACCGGTCATCGGAAGTGTGGAACCCAATTGCAGAGTGATGGCATTTATTAGTTTAGCAATACAGTGCAAAAATCCAAAGTTGAAAACTGATGATCCAGGCAAAAGTTCTAAGGTCCAGAGAGGTCATTCCAAGACAGACTACAATGAGAGAAGGCAGAAAATTGCAGGCAGGCAGGCAGGCAGGCAGGCAGGCAGGGTGGCAGCAGCAGCCAAGAAGCACACGGTCCAGGACTAAAGACAGGGTGAAATCATGCACGGTGTTCAGCATACAACATCGGCAATACTTCACCCTGGAGTCACGGCAACAAGTGGTTTAAATAACAAGGGAAACGAGACACAGGTGAAGGCAGTAACACATCAGGGACTTGGAGGGCAGGCCTGGTTGGACGGGGGTGTGACGGTAACCCAGAGGATGTGTGTGATATGAGAAGAGTTCAACATACAGACTAACCACACCTGTGAGAGAATGGCATCCCCAACACCCAACTTATGACTGTGCCTCTGAAACCTCTGCTGTCCATTGGAAATGGCTGCAGGAAGAGACGACGCTTTTATAAATGATGAACATGCACAACAGTTAAGAAGTGTAGTTCATCTTCTTTTGCTGGAACATTTGCTCAAGGAGGAAGTGCACTGTTTACATGCAGACGTTTTGGGGGCACCCCTGCTTTCTCTGTCATTATTAATAAGTGGGAGAAATAACATTGCTGGTTGTTATTATTCCAGGGCAGGGGTCGGAAACTGCACACTTCAAGATCTGCAGGTTTCAGAATTTGTTTTAATTAGCACGTGATTTACAACAGAAACGCCAGGTGTAGTGACTTGCTATCCAAATAATCACTTCAGTACAGCAATTAACACTGGAGGTATAACAAAATCAGTGCACTAAGTGGTTCTCAAGGCCTTGCGGAGTGCTGACTGTGGTCTGCCAAATGATTTTGAATTTGTACATTTGGAGTAATTGTGGGGAAAAAAAAACAATGCATATTGCAATTAGAGCTGATTGTTTCTCTGCCTGACTGTTATGCTTTTCTTTTTTGTCAGTATTTCCCCATTTACAATACAAAATCTGTTTTACTTAGTTCTGGACTGTTGAGAATTGAGTGTGAGCAGTTTTAAGATAAACCTTGAAAGTTATTACTGTAACAGCTTTCGCCCTTCCTTACCTGGCCATGAGCTTTTCTTTGTTAATGTAAGGTAATGACTGACTCAGTCTTATTTGCATCCCTGTTACCTACATGTCTTCAAGCTAAAATGTCTCAGATTTTAAGTAAGGCAGCCCATTTAAAAATGTCACTTTGACTGCAGTAATGCCATAACCATTGCACTTATTATTGTACATTTTGTCAGAAAATTCAGCCAGCCACAAATATGCTGCATACTTATTTTTTATGAATACACTGTCAGCAAATTCTTAGAGTTTCTTTTTTTTAACCAAGCCCTATCTCAGGACTTGAGTGAGTCAAACCAGACACAAAACTGTTGTGTTGTAGGTGTTCAGAATTAGAGAAGCCAGGAGTGTTGTGTTAGTACAGTTGGAGTCAGTTATTACTTTTGTCTTGACAGTGACAGGGAAATGTTTGACCATGGCTCTGGTGAGGGTCCTGTTTAGGGTTAGCGCAGCAAGTCCACCAAAAGGCAAAAGCTATCGTGTCTGTTCTTTAACCAGCATGCAAGTGAGATGTTCCTCGCCACCATAATGGTTCCAGTGTGTACGGCCATACTGATTTGATCTCTCTGCTGTCCTGACTGATTTGTACTGGAAGTCAGGCGGCAGAAATACATCGTGGTCCTGCTCAATGGGGCAGCCATTTGTGCCAGCGAGCGGACCGGCTCCGGGAAGAGAACTGAAAGCATTTCACCGTGCCACAAAAAAACGCTGCCTTTCACATCTCTGTCCGCGGTACGCCAGTCAATCAGGCTGTTTGTTCTGTATTCTGATCATGGCAAAGTAAAGTTATACTAACATGTTAGACAGCTGTGCTTACTTAGATAGTGTTCTTTATGCATCAGCATCGGCTACTCCTGTTATAACTTCTACCAAACACAGAAATAGCCTCTGATGTTGAAACTGTTATTGCGCACAATGGGAGGCCTGCAGAGTTTGTTTACTGCCTTGGGTCACCCGGCCTACAAGACATTAGCTGACTTCCTGTTCTCTTCATTAGCAGTGAGCGAGCTCTTGTTTCGTTTGTTTGCTCGCTCATGGAGTGTAGGGCTAATTGCTTCAAGGCCGATCTGAGCCCGATTACTCGGCTCCTGCACGGCATCTCTCTGCGTCTTCAAAGCAGTTGAGCAGCTGTGCACCCGCCTGTGCCCCTCCCCGCCAACACTTCCTCCCCCCGCAAATGTGCTGACACCCCTGCTTTTCAGGTGAGGAATTTCTATGATTAAGAGCGTTATGGATTGGCAAGCCTCTGGTATCACCAGCAGGGAGCCTGCCTATCGATCGGCTGCCACAGGGCCCCTTCCATCTTCAAAGAACCTTTTGCATTTCCCCGTGTTCAGTGTGAGCACCCCTGGGTCCCAGATTGCAATGGGGTGGCCAGTGTTTCACTGGTTTTTAATTGGACAGTTATGACTCTGCACTCTGTATTTTGGAAATGAGTATCGTGTGCCTAGTTTTTTGGCTTCACCACCTGGATACCTTTTTTTGATTGATGTTGGGCATTGTGTAAAGAAAAAGTGAAGAAAAACTTTATGGAACACCATGTTCTGTGTGAATCAGTCTCCGGTGACTTCCTTTAAAAAATGCAACAATGCCAAGAAACTTCTGGAATCTAGCAGCATGCGTTCCTGAAGCTCTCCGGGCACCACATGGCTGCCATTTTGCGCTCCAGACAGATGCATAATGTACTTGGTGCTTTTGCTGCGGTCTGGAGTATTGCCGCGCTTGCAAGTGAAGCCTATTAGTCTACAATCTTGTCTGCACTTTGTGGCCATTTGAGGGGCAGTGTGGAGTCAAAGTCAAGACAATCAAGTCGTGAAGTCCAGACAGACCTGTGCTCATCCATGTTTATGCTGAAACGGAGAGTTTTGTCTGCAGCCTGGAGTCATGCGTGTAGCTCAAAGTCACGCTGTGGTCTGGAGGCTTGCCTGCGGTACAGAGCTCCACGGAGGAAGCTGTTCCATAATGCGTCCGTAAACAAACCTAAGCCAGTGTAATTGCCTTCCCAAAGCCTAATCCCTGGGCCGCACAAACTGGCAGGCAGTTGATTGCGCTTTGGATGTAAGCTCCTTTCCTCTGTCTGGTCCTGTGGACTCCCTGCACTCTCTCTTTCTGGGGCTGGACGTGCTCGTTAAGCCTCTGTGTGCTCGTTAAGCCTGCGTGTGCTTGTTAGCTGTTTATGTGCTCGCCGAGGACACTGGTGCCACCCCAGCACACTTAAAGGAAGGTTCATGAAGTTTTAGCCATGGCATATTTTATTCTGGGACGGCAGGTGGCATGCTAGCTAAGGGGATCATATGGTTGTGCGTGTAAATTGGTTCAGTATCCATGGTGTTATCCTTTAATTTATGGTAAGCTGATTTGGATAAAAGTATCAATGACAATGTGGACTGACGGCTCCATGTGAAGTGTGGCTGTAGAAGAGAGGGCCGGGGTGACTGAGAGACAGTGGACGCAGCTGTTGGGAGCATGTGCGGAGCTGGCTCTGTGAATGCCACATCTGTTTGGGCAGCTGTTGTTGCACCCACTCTTAAGTGGCTAAGAAAGAGCCTAAGTCTGTTGAGCTACCATGGCTGCCAGATGAGAGGGGTGGGGATGCGGTTGTCAGGTGACAAGTTACTCCTATCCAACACCAACCCCCCCTTCACTCACCATTGAGTGGGTTTGTTCCATTGGATGCCTTCTTTAAATTAGCAGCACAGATTCTACTGGGATTTAGTTGGGGGCATAGCCCAAAACATTCTGTGCTGAAGTGGACATAGGCTTTCAATCTGATGCTCACCCGTTGACCCTCTTTGGTGTTGGCCGTTGTCCAGTGCAAAGAGTGGAGAACGGAGAGCCCAGCGTGAAGTGGAAGCGGTCAGTGCAGAGAGGAGATGCGACACCTTTCTTCAGTGCCTAATCTTAAGGTGGCTAAGTAAATGATGCCGGCTGTATGCCAGCCCAGGCCAGCCAGTGTATCCCAGCAGAGAGGCAGTAAGTCATGCAGAGGGCTAATTAAATCCTATGGTGGATTAAATCAGTGAAGGGCAGCTGGAGTCGCCTGCAAATCACTTGTTAATTGGCGGAGTCACATCTGATTCCGCCGCCGCCGCATTAGTGACTGCTGCACTGAAGGCAGGGCGGCGGAAAAACTGACAGCGCACCAGGCAGCTTTATTCACTCAAACACACACGTCGCAAACGTGTGCGTTGCCACAGGTAATCGCACAGGCCTCGTTCTTCTCAGTTTCGGCTGCGTGAATCTTTACACTGTTAAACACACCTGTCCATATGGACAGACGTTACCTCCTTGGTATCGATTTGTATGCAAGTGCATAACGAGTGAACAACTGTTATGTATGGTGGGCTATGCTGGGCAGGGATCAGAAGTTGCAGGGTGATGTAGTACTGCAATAATTCATTCAGTCCTGTTGTGACTGGGCCTAACTGGGCCTGTTTTTTTCAAAACGATTGACTATAATGAACGTTTAATTCCTTTATTCTTGTTATGGGACATAAAATGAAAAAGCAAAATTTTTCTGAACGTAGGCTGTAACAAGCCTCAAGTTTATTGTACGTGTAGCTTTGCAGGTGAGGCTATAGCATGTAGGGGCTTCCTGCTAGTTCAGCCTTTTTGCAACTTGAATGTGGATATATTGACATGGCAGTGAGGCTGTGAGAATAGCTCAGGAAGAGATAAGCTGGTGCTGTTGTGTTTTGTCTTGCCAGTACTGTTTAAATCCCAGTATGGTTTCTCTGTGTTAGAGCCTGGTTTCTCTCAGTCTGCCATGGTTTACTCTACATTGCAGCATGAGCTCAGCAAGGTTTCTCTCGGTGAATCTTAGTGTGATTCGTCAATGTGATTTCTGTGAATTCAGCATGATTTCTTAGGGTCAAACAATGTTTTCTTCAGATATTCATATGGTTTTAATAGATCTCAATGTATTGTTTGTAGGTCCCTGGTTTCCACTCTTTCCTGAGTGATGGACCAGTGAGGTTGTGATTTTTTTTTTTTTGCCTCTATGGGATGGTTAGTAAAGACACATGTTGTCAGACTTGTGTCACTCTTTCTCTTGCAGTACCACACATCGTCCCTGCACATCAGCTGAGCTCCACTGAGTTTTGCGGAACAAAGGCTTATTGTGGGGCCTTTGAATAGAGTGACTGCTCAAAACAGCTTCGGTGTTGGAATGCCTCCTCTTCTTTGCACCTTAAAATCACCTTGAACACTTGGTCCCAACAGGAAGCAGCGCATGTTGAGAATGTAGCTTTTAGTGTACTTGAACAACAAAGGGCAGTGGTGGAGGGGGTGGGGGACCAATGTCAAAATTCACTGTGGCGAGTTAAGTGAGAGGGACAGGATTTAGCAGGTTGAGGTCACTAAAGGTTGCATCGTTAGCTCTCACTTTTGATGTTAATATTGGTGTCGTACCAACAATTTCAAAACCACAACCAAGGAACAACACTTTCTCCTCGTTGGATTAAATAACCTGTATGACCTCCACGACCATTTGTTGCTAAAGGCCCGTCACTAATGCCTGTTGTCTTCTGCTCATTTTTGCATATAAAGAAGCTGTCTTGTAGTTTTGGACCTCGATTAGTGTTCCTCAGGTAAACGCGTGTAAGCAGGTTACATAAATAAGGACGCACTGTGCAGCAGAAGTTCCTGACCAGCAGCTCCTGTCACGGTTCCCGCAGGTGTGCCGTCGGGCCCTCGCAGCGTCATCTCCTTTGTCAACGAAACGTCGGTGACTTTGGAGTGGCACCCCCCCAGGGAGATGGGCGGCCGCGAGGATGTGGCGTACAACATCATGTGCAAGAGGTGCCATGCGGACCGGCGCACCTGCGCGGCCTGCGACGACAACGTGGAGTTTGTTCCGCGACAGCTCGGCCTTACGGACACGCGTGTGCTCATCAGCAACCTGTGGGCCCACACGCTGTACACCTTCGAGGTCCAGGCCGTCAATGGTGTAACGAGCAAGAGCCCTTACCCTCCGCAGCATGTGTCCATTGACATCACCACCAACCAGGCAGGTAGGTCCCACACCACGCTCTCTCCTTTCCTCCTGTACCCTGTGAATCCAATGAAGACAGGCAGTTCTAGAATTTAAAAAAATGGGAACCATATTTAATATAGAGGGCTGTGCATGTGTCTTACATTGATATGTAGTTATTTTCTGAAGTGACTAGTGACTGATAGGAGGAGGATGCTAAAGAAGCCAATCAGATTTTAGCTAGGGCCAGTGCCTTTGTGGCTCCCTCTACATCTGCCCATGGATGAATACTTCTTTTTTAATGCCTTTTATAGTGTACTCTGGACAAATGCAATAAGAGCATGTAATAGAAATGTGTTTAGAAAAATTAGTTTTTTCTTCAGGCAATCTAGTCTCGAGATACAAGCGTGTCTTTAAATGAAAATAATATTCTGTATAATCGACTTTATGGAAAAGCGTGGATGTGTTGAAATCCTAGCCTAAAGACACATGACATTAATGATCTGTGGCTCCACTGGCAAATAGTTCTAATCTCCTTTGGATTCTTACTGGCTTTTAAAAGTGTTTATTCAAGCCAGTTCCCCAAAAACATGCATTTATTTATTGGCTTGTAATTTTACCATGTAAAATGGTCCATTCTGGAAGCTTTGTGTTATAAGGAACTAACTTCAAAATAAATTTCCCCTGATTCTTCAGTATGTGTTTTCTCTGTAAATGGAATGCTTTGACAAATTAATGGTTTTCTTCCAGGAAAACTATATCCCCCCTCTTTGTTTTTAACTTGAACTCCCCCTCTCCAAGTTGAAGTCCTTAACTGAGCAGAGGCACCTGCACTGTCCAACAGAGACATAAGCCAAAGCTTCTACTAACAGATAATGATATCAGTCATTCTCCATGGTGACTAGGGTCCTTCTGTTGCCATGCAGACTGTGGTTGGACACTTGCCTATTGGTCAAGCAGTGTTTGCGTCCTATTCGTTTAGCCCCAGTTCTAATGAGGAATGTGTAGATTATTTTGCCTCAGTTGTGCTGCTGCATGAGTTTCACACTCTCAGACAGGGCCAGCTTTACTGTCCTTCATCATACTACTCTGCTACCTGCTGCCTTGAGACCTCTGCTTCTGTCAAGTAGTTGTTAAACCCATTCAAGTCTAGAATCACACTTCTGACACCAAATCAGTGGGCTATGGCTTTTCTTGTTAAAGGACTGTTTAACCTGGCTATGCCTGGCACTTACTTTAAGTTGAATGAGTTGTTCTGTTTTCTCTTTGACATGGCGTGCTCTGCACACTGTCAAAGGCATTCTTGTGGAAAGATGTTGTTAACCGTTGCAACTCAGAAAAAGGCAGGAAGGGAAAATAAGTACAGTGGTTTGGAACACACTACATTGTGGTTTTCACCTGCAGTTCTGTGGGTATTAGGGACTTTGTGTGAGACTTGGTGTGGGAGATCTTCAGAGAAGGAGTGCCATACTATAGAGATTGTGTACAGAAACTTTACAGAAAAGTACTGTTGTTGATATCTTTGGTCCAGGGTTTGAGGTCTATGGTCTGGAATTTCCTCTATTAGAGGCAAAGCATTCGAGCTGCTTCCTGTTATGTGTATGTCAAACAGTCTTTGTTGGTTACACATTACATTTAAGGTTCCTATCCAACTGAACACATGTACTAACACATACTAGGGACAGGTTGAAGTTGCCGGGTCTCTTGTGGTAAGAAAGCAGACCTCCCAGAACGAGCCCACAAAGAGCAGACCTCACGCGCAGTGCCAGGGTCCAAATGTGAACCCATTAACCTGGAGTAGAAGAAGTGACAAAGTCGCATGCCAAGCCTGCGTGAAAAATGTCTAAGTACATCTGTACTTAGGTGGGGAAGTACTGTCATGTGCATGGTTGTGTGACAGCCGTTTCAATGGAATGTGTCTTCTTTGGTAGTCTGTGTCCCATCACAGACTCCATGTAACCAGACTTGTTGGAAATGAAAGATGGAACGGAAACTGCATTGAGGCATAAACGCCAGTGACACTTAATGTCCAGAAAGACACACCCAGGAGTGTGCCTGTCTCTTTATATGAGGGATGCTGAGCTGCACTTTTGGAAAGAAAAGTCAAGATGGGCTTTTCTGAAGAGAGTTTAAAGACTCGCTCAGGGGCTATAACTCTGAGAGCCATAATTTAATAAGAAGCGCACAGTCTGTGGCAGCAGTTTGATTCAAGTCCTCAGAAGATTAGCACAGTTTTCGCAGATTTGGTGTGGACCATGTTCAGCCGAATGTTGTTTCTTCTTTCTCTCTTTCTCTCACTCGCTCTGGCTCCATGAGTGGAGGTACGGCATGCTGGCACTGATACCATTACACCCCCACCCTCTCAAACCAGGGAAAATCACTGCCCTCCAGACCTCTGTAGCAGAACAGGAGAGAATGACAGACTTTGCAGGAGATGGGGCTCCTCTTTGACTTCCCTCTGCTAATGTCATCTGTCTTTCTTGTGTTTTTGGTTGTGTGTGTGTGTGTGTGTGTGTGTGTGTGTGTGTGTGTGTGTGTGTGTGTTTGTGATATAATGTGTTCTCGGTCATTTGGAAATAAGTAGCAGGAGCCAAATGTAACCTGAAACTCCTCTAAGGGGATATAATGGTTCAGGGAAAACTGATTGTATTACTCAACCCCTCTCTCTCTATGACACACACACAGACACACACACACACACACACAAAGAGAGAAATACGCACAAGCTCTGAGCATCTGAACATGGAGAGCATGGAGGGGTTTGGGAATACATCAAAGGTAAAGCATGATTTTCAGCAATTATGGCCAAACCCCAGAATGCCTTGAGCAGGTTCCAGTCCCTGGGCCTTGGCTTCCATGTCAGGAAACTGCTTGAGAGGCCTTTGGCAAAAGACAGTGTGTGAACAGGGGCTGGGCCTCGATAAGACATTGCAGTGTGGTGTGGTCTGATAGGACTGAGGTAGGCTGCCCACGCAAACCCCAAAACCCCAAGACCTTCGATCTGCCTGCTGATTGGCTGCGATTCCTTTCTTCCCAGCTCCCTCTGCAATTCGCACCATGCACCAGGTGAGCTCCACCATGAAGAGCATAACACTGTCATGGCCAGAGCCTGAACAGTCCAACGGTATCATCTTGGACTACGAGATACGCTACTACGAGAAGGTAGGATCTCCATGAGTCGCAGGCACAAATTGGTTGCATTTTCAGAAAACTCATTAAACCCAGACTCCCTTGCCAGGAGCGTAGTCTTAAATATTAAACTAAAATCCAAATGTAAATGCCATAATATGATTTCGGTAATTGTGTTATTTTTTCATCATTGTCAGATTTGAGAAAAAGAAAAACATTTAATTTCTGGTCTCTGTGAGGCACAACGTAAAAGAGTTTGTATTATATTAGATTTTAATGACTAGAATGACAGGAACTGTGTGTAGTACCTCCAGATGAGGTTCTCACAGTGATGGTCCTGCAAACCACTTTGGGTCTCCTAGACCTTCGCTGGGTCATTCCTGTTCTTTTGGATTTCTGTCCTGCTCGCCTGAGAAACACACTTAGAAGACTCCTTTTCAGGGGCAATAATTAGGAGGTTACCAATAAACATTAAAGTACATCATCAAGTCAATCTTGTAATGTTAGAAGCCTGTTTAATATGGTTTAAGCAGGCGCTGGTATAACATGGGGGTTAGGGTGGGTTGCTAGGATACAGCGGTGCCTAGGTTCACTTTGATGCCAATGCCAGCCTCTCTTGTCTGCTTCAGGGAGGATGCTTAGGGACTGACTGGAGATATTGTTCTTCTGGAGAGGCTGTTTAGTCCAGGATCGAAGGGGACGATGATGTGCCCAGGGCCTCATCCTATTGTGTGTGCCTTGTTTATGTGCCTGTCCTCCTCCGCTCGGACATCTCTCCTGCCATTTCCAGGCACTTAGAGTTTACCCTATGGACGGAGCAGAACCGCTGCTCTTTCCTGTCAGGGTGCTTGTGCACAGCTGTTGTCACACAGATCACATGGTATTACCTGGAGTGTCAGAGTTGATCTGTCTCAAACTGCAGCCTCTACACCCCCGCAGCCATTTTTAAGGAGTACAATTACTAGGGCGGTTTTTGTCTCTGTGTGTTCCACAGCATTGCAACAAATTTATAGTTTCAGTGTGCGTTCGTGTTAATCGCTAAAGAACACTCAAACACACAAAGTGTAATGGGAAAAGAGTAGTCCAAGTTGAAAAAGACCAGCTTTGTGACCTGGAAGAGCAGCAGAGTGTACACAAAACAGCTGTAACGAGGTAATCACACACACGTACATGCATCCCCTGGGCGTGGTTGTAGAAGAAGTTCTTTGGTGCTCATGGAGTTCTGGGCATGACTCTAGAATTGGGCATATTCCATATGCTCATATGTGTGCAAGTGTGCCCTTGCAAACACACCTACGCCTTCACCGCGAGATGAGAAAATACATGTCCTTCCTTTAATTGTGGCGGACAGTCAGGCTTCAACCTCCCCCCCCCCAAACACACACACGCACACACACACACACTGGCCTGAGGAAAATGCCAGAATTTGACAACAAAAACAAAACCTAGGGGGTCCCAGATGAAGGGCCCTAGCGGCCGTTTTGTCTTCTGACACTGACAGCATAAACATTTGCCACGTATGCGGAGGTGCTGATTTGTTGAAATCAGCATTGCATCTCAGTGCAGTCATGCTCTGGGCCCGTCCAGCTACTAGGCTTGAAGCTGAAATTTTGCCTCCTCTGCTCTCACTTGGGTGTATCGCCACGCGCAGCTCTAAGCACTCTCAGCCTTGTCCTACGCCAGAGAGAATGATGCAATATGATCGCATCCTCAACACAGAGGCTGCTGCACTGAATGAGCCCATGACTTATTTTTCTAAAACGCGTGTCCCACGCTGCCAGCGTCTCCAAGACGAATCACTGAAGTGTCTTAGTCAGTGGGCGTGTAATGGGCTGAGTTCATGACAAGCTGCTGTTGTTTGGGAGGAGCTGTGTTATGTGGGACAGTGGTAGGATTTGGGTGTTGCAGCTTTCATTTGTCTGTTCCTGATGGTCTGCATTTTTACCTCTTTGCTTTGATCCAGCCTCTTAACAATAATTTTACACGTATCCCAGGACTCGATATGTAAAAAGAGTTGGCCTGCATTGTGCCTGCTGTCACCGCTCGCTGTTTGCTGCAGTGTCCTTCTGTCATAACGTGGCTGACCGCATGGCTAATGTATAGGCAGAGGTCACTGGGGTCTCACATGACAGCTCCACGCCTGTCCCTCTGACCTCATTCGGCAAACAGCTCTGAGAGCAGCTACACAGCGCGGGGGAAATGCAGACGCGCTGCTTTTAACGGTCACGTTTGGCTTTAAACTGTATGTAATAAGTACAATTCTGTTCAGAAGGAAAAGCAGAAACCTTTGATAATTGGTGTCTACAATTTGTAAATCATAGCGACAAATAGCTTCGTTCACTGTGGCCCCATGCTAGGTGTCAAACTGTCACATATGTGTGCTGTTAGTCCGGCATTATACAGCGTGTTAATTTGTGTGAGGTTATGCAGAACCTTTTGACAAACTCGTTATTAAGCTCTCACCCTCTGGCTGTCTACTCTAATGGTTCAGATAGGGCAAAGTCTGTCTCCATCAACATTCACACAATCCTGCAGGTCAGGGCAAAGTCCTTTTATATCACCATTCGCACACTGTTTTGGACGCCATGGGGAATGACCTTTGCCTCCCCCCCCCCCCTACCCACTGACCTGTGTGGCCCTTCACGCAGCTGGCAGCAGGAGAAGCCATAGAGAGGGCACTGTGGGTGCAATACCAGGCTTTTATCAGAACACCTGAGCCTTAAGGTCGACCATGTGGTGCCATTAATATTCCAGGCACAGGGAGCAAGGCCGATGGGCTGGCAGGACCATACTGTGGGCCTTTGGGCTTAGATAAAGGGCTTCTTCGTGTGTGTGTGTGTGTGTGTGTGTGTGTGTGTGTGCTCCTGTATGTAGGGATGTGTGTGCGTGTGTGTGCATGCACAAGACCAGGAGAGTCCAATTGACTGTGTGTGTGTATGTGTGTGTGTGTTTGTGTGTGTGTGCGTGCCCAACAGGAGTGGCTGTGAGTGGTGTGATCTTTAACTTTGACACAATGGTGAGCCTGAATGTGTAGGCAGCTGTATCTCCCACCCGCTGTGCCATTTGATGCCCACATCACCCAGCCACAGACCACTCTAGTTCACAGATAAACATGTTCCTGATCATCTCCCTACGGTGTCCAGCACTATGAAAAACACTTCTTCCCAGTGGCTTCCAGGGTTTGATGCTGTCTGATTTAACAGTCACTGGAGCATGTCATAGTTTGTGCGTGACATGAATCACGTGTCTGTTACATGCACCATATGTGGATGTAGCAGTGCCTGGGAAGGAGCTGTGGGACTTTTGCTGTCAGCAGGCACTGTGTGGCGGGCATTGGCTAAGGGGCAGGGCGAGTGCAGTTACTCTGAGAGTCAGCAGGGCACCATTCTCTGTCACATAAGATCCAGAGCAGACCTGCTGGCTTCTTTGAGGGATGAGATGGGACACACATGCACAAGTGTCTGCCTCACACACACACACACACACACACACACACACACACCACAAAGTCAGGTGGATTTGCACATAAGTTCAGGCAGACACACACACACTCAGACGGATTCTGTCTCACACACACACACACACACACACACCACACTCTCAGGCAGACTTTCTCTGCCTCACACACGCTCTGTGGTAATACCTACAGACTTTCTCTGCTTCACACACACACACACACACACACAAACACGTGCACATGCTTGGGTAGATTCTTTCTGTCTCACTCTGTCTCACACGCGCACACACACACACACACACACACACACACACACTGCATACCCATAGGAGCATTAATGTAGACTGTATAAATTCAGACAGACAGTGAAGCACAAATGATAATTTACCAGTTCACATTCAGGTGTGATTGCATTTTGTACGTGGTGGAAGATGACAAATACCCTTATGAAATCAGTTCCTTTTAATTTTTCTCAATAAGGGTCTCATTTCATTGCTGTTCTGTTTTACAGTAAGGTCCTTTGAGAATGAATTTATCACACAAACCTGAAGAATGACTTGCTGTATAACACTGACTGATAGTTGGAACATACTTGCGAGGAATCTGTGGAAGAAAAATTGCCAGTTTAAGAATTTAAGGTCGAAAGGCTAACTTTGTTGTAACAATTAATGTTGCATTGTGAGGGTGGGGGGGTGTGTAAGAAGCTTCTGGTCCAATCGAAGGCTGACACCAGGTTCGGGATTTCACTGTCCTGCTCTTCAAAATATCAACTCTTTGTTCATTTTCCTGCCTAAAAAGCACAATGGTGTCACATAAATTAAAGACAAAAATAAACATGTTATTTTCCTTTAAAAATAACACCATGTTTTTGTGTTCTGTCATTGCTTGATTAAGATCATGTATTCCTTCAAACAAAACTGCTCAAATTATATATGGTTTAATTAACCATAATTAACTTCTCAGTTACTTGTCTGGAACAATTTAGTAACTGTTAATTATGAAAATATTTTACTATGTTCAGCACTTTATTTTAAAGGGCTGACTGTAAACAGCAACATAAGCTTTCCCCTGCTCATTCACAAACACATCAACATAATGTTTTACACAGATTTTCAATTTGTCCCACTTCTGGTCATTTTTAATTATGGGTTAGGTTTGAGCAGGACCTGTAAACACAACCTGTCAAACATTCAAGTGTACCTGCTAAAAAGCAGCTTTTTATTGGTTAAATTGATTTAAAGCTCAGATTTATTTTTACTTTGTAGTATTGTATGAATATATCTGTTTATATGTCCGCATATAAGGAAAATGGTTGTAAGTATAAGTGTATGCAGTTTAAAACAAGAAATTATGGCATATCCTGGTTTTAAGCTTTTCATTTGTGTTTTGTATTAAGTACCCAACAACTAGAACAGGGTGGGGTTAGGGTTGGACCATCATGAAAATCATGCAGGAGAACATCATGAAAACGATCGTGCTTTGGTGTCAAGCAGGTGTTCTCACACTTTTGACTGGCGCGGACTGCGAAACCGTACCTCATAGTCACACGTGGCCCCGTTCTTAACAGGAGCTCAGTGAATCCAACTCGTCTCTGGTGAAGACCCAGATGAACACAGCTTGCCTGGAGGGTCTGCGGCCTGGTACTGTGTATGTGGTGCAGGTTCGAGCACGTACTGTGGCGGGCTTTGGCAAGTACAGCGACAAGCTCTGCTTCCAGACCCTGACTTACGGTAAGGAGCCTGTGTGTGCTTGTGCGTGTGCGTCTGTGAGCGCCTGTGATAATGCTGTCCTTGAGTTAATCGTTGTGTGTTGGTAAACTTTTTTATGTGAGAGGTAGCAAGAATGCTTATCTTTCTGCCTGGTTATGTGACAGAGACAGGATGAATTTGTGCATTCTTATGTGTCTTTGTATGTTTGCAGCTGCATGTGCATCAGGAATCAAACTGGAGACTCGATCAGCTGCTCTTCAGTGCCAAACAAAACATTAGGGCTGATTGATTTTCATTCACGTTTTCTGTGACTGGAGAGCAATCCCAGGATGCTTTGCAGCAGTTACAGATGTGATTAATAATCGACCACAGGGGTGGGAATGTTGCCATACCTGGTTGGCACTGGTTGCTGCTTTGACTCTGCCTTGTACTTCCTTCTCCAGGGAGGTGCAGTTCTAAGTGTGTGTGTGTGTGTGTGTGTGTTTGTGTGTGTGTGTTTTCGGGCCCCCCCATTTCCCAGTCTGGTCTTCTAATAATGAGAGAGGGACCCAGCATAGGCTCCTGAAGAGGACAATCTTGTGCCTGGAGCATGCTGGACTGAGTTCACCACACTGTGTCACAGAGGGCCCTGAAAACCCATCTGAGTTACTTTTCCCTGTAAATAGCTGCTGTCAGAAACATCAAGCCAGCTGCGTTATTCTGATCAGGAAGTGCTTGCTGACTTCTCTCACACATCCCATTTCTTCTCTTGAATCATTCAAAAAGTGGGACATCCCCGCTGGCAGCAGGAGGCAGCAATAACAGCAGAAACAACAAGACCTACAACAATAAGAACAAAAACCGAGAAAGTAATGAGGCAGCTGTGGGCTTGTTTCAGAGGAAGCGGGTCCAGGCCCACTGGTAGAACAATGAGGTGTTCTTGTCTCAGCGCTGTCTGTCCAGTATAGAAGACCTACTCTTCCTACTCAAGGAGGTAGAGCTGAAATATGCGGCTGTCATATCGAACACTCGGTCCTGTAACAGAGTAGCTTCTTGTCTCTCTGTGTTCTGTCACCGAAGAACAGGCCAGTGTCACTCTTCAGAGGACAAGGACCTAATTCTTACTGGAATGGAGTTGGAAGGAATTTAGCCTTCCTTTCTGCAAAAATTCAACCCAGTGTCGATTAGTCAACCTGGTAGAGACTATTGTGTTTCACAGCGATGAATAATAAATAGTGTGATTAATTTGAAATTGTATGTTTTGTGATGAGCAAGGGTGGGTGAGTGAAGAACTGAGAGCTCATCTTTTTTGAGCTCTGCTGCTGATGGCACTGTAATGAAAAATCGCTTTTGTTACGATGATGATGGCGATGAAGATGAACGTTTCATCCCGAAAGGATTTCATGAAAGTTTATGCTGGTGGTGAGGGTGGTCATGACAGTGGTGATGACACTGATGAGTACTGGATATCGTGATGCTGTTGATCACGATGATGGCAGCAATAAGGGAGATGACCATGCCTTGTGTGTCCTGTCATTACAGTTAAAGACTTCATGAAAGCTAGATGGTTGCCTTTGTAACAGATTACTTTTCATGTATCCATTTCCAGTAACATCCAGTTAGTGTCTGTGATGCTGTATTATTTTAGGCCATCAGAGGGCACTATCATTAAAAATGTGTCTTCAACTATGGAGAATTTAGTCACCTAGTTCATCTGAACTCCATGAGAGGAAAAAGGAGTGTCCAGAACAAGGGATTACTCTGAAGACCAGAGCGCTGTAAAGTCGTGCCATGCTGCCTTCTGTGCCCGAGAATAAAATAAATGTTTAGGAGTCCAGAACTTGTAGAAATGACTCAGTCCTCATTCTGCCCACGCCTTGATTTTGTAGAGCGTTTAAGCCCCTCAGTGGAGTGCTGTACCTCTGTCTGTTTGTGGAGTCTGCTTGTCACATGTCCGATCAGACCCATCTGATCACTCTGCCACCAACACCCTTCTTTTGTTTGTTCCCTATGCCGCCCCCCCCAGATGATTACAAGTCAGAGCTCAGAGAGCAGCTTCCGCTGATCGTAGGATCTGCAGCCGCTGGCGTGGTGTGCATCGTGTCCCTGGTGGCCATCTCTATTGTCTGCAGCAGGTATGCCCCCTCCCACAGAGACTCACCGACTGGACAGATCTGTTTACGGGAAGAGCCGCTCTCAACTGCCGTCCCGTATTTATATCCCACGGTATGGTGTAACAGTCCTGCGTGATATTCAGAAGAAAAACATCTGTGAGATTTATTGTTAATATCATGTCGTCATTATGGTCTTGTTTCAATTTTCTATCTCTCAGCCAGACCGCAGCTCCTGCTGGGCATTGATTGATTTCATCTGTGTTGTTTCCGTCTCTTCAATAATATCTGTTGTTTCGCTGCACCTTTCAGGAAGCGAGCATACAGCAAGGAGGCTGTCTACAGTGACAAACTGCAGCATTACAGCGCAGGGCGCGGTGAGACTCCTGTTTTCCCCCTCTTTCACACGCACACACACGCACGCGCGCGCGCACACGCATACACGCATGCACACACACACACACACACACACCCTCTCTCTCGCTTGTACACACACACACACACACACACACACACACACACACTTGCGCGCACACGAACACGCGCGCACACACACAGGCTATAACCACTGAGACACAAACCATATAAATACACACAGACCATGGGTACTAAGATACAGATCACACAGATCGCACACAGACACGTACACACTCAGAGACAAGCATGCACAGACACACACACACACACACACACACACACAAACACTGGCTATAGGCACTGAAACACAAACCATATACCTACGCATAGACCACAGGTACTAAGACAAAGACCACAAACACACACATACATACACACATGCACAGCCATTCCACACCCACCTCGTCCACACAGCTGTGCTTTCTGATATAAAAGGTTTTATGTGTGCATGACATTGATTGACAGATCTCAGTTCTAACGACGAAGCCGGCATGGCACGCGGTGACCTGGTTGGCAGCTGAGAGACAGCTCAGCTCTGGGGCCAGCGGGAGTGTTTGAGCAGGCTGTCTGTGGCCAGTGCGCACTGCTCCAGTCTTGCTTGGGTTTCACGGCATGATCTCCATGCACCAGGGCTGTGTTCCCACAAAGCCCATTAAAGGCCTCCACCTGACACAGCTCAGCTGCCTGCCTGTACCCTCTAAGGTCTGCCCTGGTGCTGTCAGAGCCCCTCAGAAGGAAACGGAGAGTGGTTAACTGCCCGAAGAGAGTAAACCAGAAATGCCAAACAGCAACTGCATTTCTGAACGAAAATATAAAAATTACATGAAAAACATGAATCAAGGAAGCTTTTGATTCCTTATTTTCAAATGCATGCTTCTGTCAGGAGCATGCTACATTTTACATCATAGTGGATCTTATAGAAGATCCATGTTCTGATGCTGAAGCTGTAACTAGTTGAATTCCATTCTGTTTTTTTTTTTTTAACGTGCAGATCGTTCAGTTATCCCATAATGTCCAGTTTTTAATTAGAAGGAAGCATGGTCTCCTGTGTGCCAGTGGAAAATCTGAGGAGTGCTGGCTTTGGAGTGCAGACAGGAAGACAAATTATCCCTGTGATCAGGACTGGGTGCAGGGATCCATGTTGTGCGTGATGTAATAAGCGGAGGGATATGCGCAATGCACGCATGCTGGCTACCTGGCCCAGATCGGACACGCGCATCGCTCACCAAGGAGGACAAAGTATTACATGAGGGTGTGAGGCCGTGAAGGGTTGCGGTACTACCCCAGCTCTTAGAAGTCAACACATTGGCACCTGTTCAGATTTTTATGCTCTGGCGCCAAGAGATGGTCACCATGCCCCCAGAGGCAGGCCTGGAAACTGAAAGGGACAAATACTGGTGCTGTCAGACGTAGTTCGAGCTCTTACCACACATTACGGGTATAATTTGAAAACTGTTGTGCAAAGGAGCTGTCTGGCTGTCTCTAATGCTGCGTTCACATTTGCGCAAATTGTGGGGCTGGCAGGGGGATGTGTGACCCTGCGCAGCAGCTGTGGTGCTGAAAACAGAGCCAGACCAGACCTGGGCAGGAGCGGGGTCCAACTGGGCCTCAGTCACGTCGCAGCAGCGTGACTGCCTGGGGCATTTTTGCTTCTGGAATGCAAGTAGAGTTTTCGTTTACGATTGAAGGCGGTGAAATTTGTTGTACTTTGAATTGAATTCAAAATGGAAAGTAAGCAAAACTGTTGTGTTGTGACAGTACTGCGCAGCGATGTTCAGCGTCAGGAGGAGTGTGCGATCAGAGGCAGAGCGGGTGGTAATAGTACAGTTCAGTCAAGTCAGCTGTTGGTGTTATGCCGTATTTTTAACTTTATTAAAACTCATTAAGTTTGTATATGCCTCCGAATTATTATTTAACAAGATAACGCTACAATTGACACATTGACTTGGTGTTGGCTGTTTGCTTTGAACAGAAAATACCACACGACTTGGAAGGGTAACTCAGAAAGAAATTGCGTTTCGGGATTTACATTTCGGGAACAAAAAACTGTACTGCTCTGTATCATTATAAGCATAAATATATTTTTCTTAAACTTTCATCTGAATGCAAATTATAATTTGAATTCAATCCTGAAAAGATGCCGTGTACAGATGTGTCACTGTTTCTCCAGTGGTCAGAGATAGTGTTGTTCAGTTAATTTAGTTGTTTTTATATTTATCTTTTTACTTTATTAAAACTCACATCCAAATTGTTATTTAGAATGCAACAGTACAAGTGGCACAAAGAAGAGATGCAGACACTTTTGCTTGAGAAAATACCCACAGACCCTCAGAAACAAAAGATGTTTTGGAACATATCTACAAATTTAGCAGCGATACAGCTAAACAACACAGATCTGTATCATTTCATGCAACCAATGCAGCATGCTCCATTTTCACAAGCTGTCATATTCAGTCATGTCACTTTGTTTTTACAGGTCTTTTCATTCACATGGCCCAAGTTAACCAACGCTTTTTTTTTTTCCAGCAGTACTTGCTAAGTATGGACACAACTGGGGCAGGCTTATTGCTTTTTGGGCCTGAGCTGGCACCACAATTGTTTTAGATGCAAACGCCATATAAGTAGCAAGAAAGGGTCCTAGACAAGACACAGCTGTTGTTTGAATGGATGAAAATGATCCAATATGTCACTATTCAGTGTATCTCGAGTCTCATCCCAGTATGGTTCTATAACTTGGTTTTCTTGACATTCTTGTTTGTTTGTAAGTGAAGCAAAGCAAGTCAGTGTTGACTGATGTGCAGCGGACAACTTATATATGAACCATTATGGAATGTGTTTTTTGTTCTTTAAAGATTAAAAAAAAGAGTTAACAGGGCTGTGGTAGAAAAATAAGGAGTACAACTTCAGGGTGAATTTTACGTGAAAACACTATGTTGGTCTTAATTTGGCACCACGTCCTGACCTGTAGTGTTTGCAGACTCCCAGGTTATTTGGCTGTATGTTTAGGCAAATCTGGTGGCCTTTTCATGGCTGTTAGACAAGCTGTAGTGTAACAGTTAGTGGCTCTCTGGCATGGGTGGCACAGAAGAAGGTCAGAGCAGTGCTCCAACCGTGCCGTTGATGGGGTTCTTTTTTTGTGCTGGTTTGTCTGGTCATTGGGGGGTTGTGGGAGGGTGTAAGGGATAGGTCCTCAGCATAAGAGGAAGTCTGCATCATTATTACTGCTGGAATGGGCTGCTGCCTCCCCCACACAAACACATTGGTAGTTATGTCTGTTATTTTGCTGTAGAAGCAGTGCTTAGGCCTATGATTTTTTTAGCCATAGAGTCATCTTATGTGGCAGGAGGACATTGTGAGAGAATTTGTGTGCTTTTGTTCCTGCTAACATCCTCTGTGGGCACTCGGTCTCTACGGCTGCTAGACCGGTCAGAGGTGACTGTCTACCACACGGCCTTGGCTACAGCTGACCTGTGCTAGTGTTCCTTTCCAGCTCAGTGTGGCCTGGGCTGATTCACCACATACTGGCTGAGTTTCTGACAGGGCACACAGAACCTTGATGTGTTGGACACTGGCTCTTTGTATGGGTAGTATAAGCCTCAAGTGTTGTAATGCTGGTCTTGACAAGTTGGGGCCCGAGAGTGTTTCTGTGTGCCCCGGACATTCTCAATGGTCTCTACCTCCTTTTTAAGCTCTGCATAATGAAACACAAATTTCAAACTGTCTGCTCTGTTCTTTTTAGGTTCTCCTGGGATGAAAATATACATCGACCCCTTCACCTACGAGGATCCCAATGAGGCCGTACGTGAGTTTGCCAAAGAGATCGATGTGTCCTCAGTGAAGATCGAGGAGGTCATTGGCGCAGGTATGTCTCAGACAGTCACTTGTGTGACATCAGCAGTGGCCCATTTTTGCACTCCTACACCCATGCGTGTGTTCGACCTTCAGGAGAATTTGGGGAGGTGTATAAGGGCCGACTGAAGCTCCCGGGCAAGCGGGAGATCTGTGTGGCCATCAAGACCCTGAAGGCAGGATACACTGACAAGCAAAGGCGGGACTTCCTGAGCGAAGCCAGTATCATGGGACAGTTCGATCACCCCAACATCATCCGGCTGGAGGGCGTAGTAACCAAAAGCCGGCCGGTCATGATTATCACAGAGTTCATGGAGAACGGTGCCTTGGATTCTTTCCTAAGGGTGGGTAATTCAGGTCACCAGCATTGTATTTTCACTGAACTAATGCAGCATCTAATAGATTTGTTGGTAAAGCACTGTATGTTTGATAACGTGTTAGCAATGTTAGATTAGGTTTTATATTAAACTTTTGGGGTTTGTAGTTACTGCTGAGAGTTAAGGATTGTAGCTATTCATCATAACAGCTGTGGATGAAGGTATTCAGGTGTGTTTGATTCACTTCAAGCTTATTCAGGCGGATCATTGTAAGCCTTTGATGATGCCTTGTTTCTTGAAAATGATGTGCCTAGTTTTTTTGAATAAACCCTTTTTAAAAGCTCACTCATCTCTCTGCTTTGCTGCACATAATATCCTGTAAGCAGCACGCTTGACTCGCCCTGTTTCCTCAGCAGAGTAAGTGCGTGGCTTAATCGATGTTTGGGCAGCTTTTTGTAATCATGCGGATTGGTTTTCTTTCCACTTTGATTTACCGTTGGCTTGAAAAGGGTGCTTTGAAGCTCCCTTTGCCGTCTGCTATGGTTGACTAGCCCTCCCATCGATCTTTGCGCCCCCGCATTTGTTAGCCTTTGTCCCGTTCAAAGAGGGCTCGCCGTAGCACTCTGATGCAGACAGAGGTCAGGTTCAAAGGTCATGGAGCGTGTCAGTCAATGGCTCAGGGACAGTTTGACGTGCTTAGTAAGATCTGAGCATGTGGTTAAGGCGTTAGAGGGGAAAACAAGACAAAAGCTGCCCATAGAGGGAAGCCCTGTCCCTGGCTAACATCAGTCAGCTTCAGGAGCACCTTTGCATGAGAACAGAATCTTTTCATCACAAAAATAGACAAACTGAAGCAGGAAGCCAAGGACCTCACCTAGAAGTGGGTCGCGGCAGAACACCGAATGCTGGAGGAGTTTTGTTATCAGCTCAGAACGTCATGTGCTAAATGACCGGTGGGACGTTTTCAGGGTGCCACTGGTCATTTAGCACATGAGAACATGACAGAAATGTATTAGTAGCTTTCACAGAGTTAGGCTAGCCTCTGTCTGCATGCTGCTCTGGGAGTGTCAAGCTGTATTAATAAGCTTAGGGTTCTCACTCATCCAGCATTGCACAGGTGCACCGTGGAGCCTCTGCAGTGCCTCATGTAATTAAACAGTAAAAAATAAGGCTCCTGAAAACTTAAATATGAAATATGAAAAGCGAATTTTCTCAAAGACAATGTGCAGTCACCAAGCGATTTGCTGTTTCCACCAGAACGTATTTAATTCACCCAGAACCTTGAAGTCATCTCTTTCAACATTACTGTATAACTTTTCATTGACAAGCTGATTTGTAAGTTATTTTTAATCATTCCCATATGTCGTCATCTTACAGAAATGTTAGCTAAAATGAGGCGAAGCAGTTCAAATGAGGACAACCGAATGAGACTTTTGCTGTTCTGCCTGTACTGGGCTTCCATCTTACGTCTCTATCCCCTGCAGCAAAACGACGGGCAGTTTACGGTCATCCAGCTGGTGGGCATGCTGCGCGGCATTGCCTCCGGCATGAAGTACCTGTCGGACATGAGCTACGTGCACCGCGACCTGGCCGCCCGCAACATCCTGGTCAACAGCAACCTGGTGTGCAAGGTGTCCGACTTCGGGCTGTCGCGGTACCTGCAGGACGACACGTCCGACCCTACTTACACCAGCTCCTTGGTGAGCATGTTTCCCCCTGTAGTCTCAGACAAAGCGTAACCCCCCACCATGTTCTCACCCCTGTTGCTGCAGGCAGTCTTACTGTCTTCAGATCTTCTGTGGTGGTAATCAGTGGTTGTCCTTATCGGTGGGGGAAGGGCTCAGAACACAGCTTGGTCTGTAACTGTAGTTCTCGCAGTTTCTTTGGGCTGTCTGAGGATGGCTTTGATGGTACCACATGCCATGAGTCGCAACTAATACTTTCATACTTTTGTCCTGATGCTGTCAGTATGTGGAAAAACTGAAGAAGAAGAAGCTTTTATTGTCATTGCATACATTGCGTTTAACCTAACCCCCTGGGGGGAGCAGTGTAGCAGTGTGCAGCACCCAGCGAGCTAGCGTTTGAGTGTCTTGCTCAAGGATTCGAACCTGAGTCTTCAACATTCGAGCCTGATGTTCTACCTGTTGAGCCACCAGGCCACTATTATGACAGTTAGCTTAAATTTGCCCTGGTGAGATCTCCATAGTTCTGGCTGCCCAAGGAGACACTCTAGCCTTGCAGTGTCCATTGGTCTGAGCTCTGCTTCTTGTTTCTCTCTGTGGATAGATGAACTAGGCGGTGTAGGCACTGTACAGGGTGCCTCTAATTAGTACTGCCAGTGCTCTGCAGCTGTTTTACTGTCTTTATTTATTTTGACTGAAAATATGGATTCTCAACCCAGGTTCTTGGGTGCCCGTGGTGTAGGGTGAGTGTTCAATTCCAGCTGAAAGCTTAATTAATTGGGCTCTCTGAAAAATTATTTCTGCAACTAATCCTTCATTTCACCTGACCTGTTTGAAAAAATCGGGCTTAACACCAGCTGCAGTGCATCCTGGTTCTTGATTAACTATGTGAAGGGCAGTTTTCACAGATACCTCTGAAATTGAAAGAGGAGATTTTTGGGCCACGTGCTGTATGCCGGCCTTCATGGCAGGCTAGTCAGGACTGGTATCGATGCCCTTGGTTATGTTGCCCTTGTAGCTTGGTGGTTTGCTCATTACGCAAGCAAGTAATGGAAAGGAAACAAGAACTTACTGGTTCTGAACATTTGCAACATTTGTGAACACGGAATTTGCAGGGCACTGTGGGCATAGGATATTTTTTGGGTACTGTGGGCACAGGATATGTGTAGGGCACTGTGTGGCACAAGATTTCTGTTGTGCACTGTGTGGGCATAGAATGTGTATTAGGCACTGTGTGGGAACAGGATGTATATTGGGCACTGTGTGAGCATGGTGGTTTAGGTTGCTTTGCAAGACGGCCATTCGATCCAGCAGAGGACCTTGTTAACTGGAAAATGAAAATCTGCCATTTCCTGTGGGATAAGTAGAAGTGGCTTCACCACAGGTGTGAGAAAGGCACCAGCACAGGTGTGAATATCAAGCAGTGCGGGGCTTGGGTGTGGGTTGCTTGCTGACTGTGTTAAACTGTAAGGATGCCCAGAAAGCAGACACCTCCGCCAGGCTGTGAGGGTACAGTGGTGTTCCCCTTTTGGAGGCTGCAGGCTTTTTTCTTCTTTTTTTCCTTTATTTTTTTTTTCTCTCATTCACATGATGCCTTTTTACAGTGATTCACATGGGAAGAGGAACAGTCTTTGTGCTGTCTCTAGAAGTTTACGCCTGTGCCCTAGTGTCCCTGTTTGTTCATGTATGCAGTGGACCACTCGCTCTCCTCCCAGTCTCAGGATGCTCCTTACTCTACAAGTGATCACACACTTGTCTCCTATCTCATGCTTCTTACTCTACATGTGATCTCACACTTGTGCCTCCTGTCTCATGCTTCTTACTCTACATGTGATTTCACATACTTGCCTTCTGTCTTGCGCTCCTTACTGTGCATGTGATCTTACATTTTTACCTCTTATGTCATGCTTCTTGGGCTCCCGAGCAAACCAAAATCTGTCATCGGTAAACCGATAATGAGGACCAATTCAGCTGCTCAAAAATTACAATGACTGCTCCCTTGGAGGTCTGAGTTTGCCATGCATTTACAGGAGGCCCTCTCCCAGTACATATGCTCAAAGGGTATTTGTATGTGTCAGTGAATGTGAAACGTACTCAGATTTCAGTTCATTAGCTAATTAGGGTCTGTAGATCATTTTGAGCTGACTACAGCCATATGTTTGCCAGTTGGAGGATAATAATAACGCTGACCACCCACAGGCGCAGGGTGTACGCCTGTGAGAGAAACTAAATAAAAAGCATTGTTTAATTTCTTATATACCTGAATTGGTCTTATGCACTGATTGCGTGCCAAGTGCTTCCGGAGTCACAGTGAAGCCAGTGTTTTTATGACAAGCACCCCCCCAACACCCCCACCCTCGCCACTTTTCACCCTTTTCATTTCGAAGGACACGAAGCTTTTAAAATTCAATGTTTTTGCTTCCAAGCAATTAATCTTTTGGTTCCAGCTCCCAGGAGATGTAGAAATAGGCATGGCCTTACCCGTGATGCATCCCTTCTGCCCTTTGGCTGCTATAACACGCAGCAATGCTTCCAGCTTCATTTTGTGGTGCCGCTGGTTTCGCTGATAGCTTCGTTTGGCTGAAATATTTCACCTGAGCCACTGGATGTGGGTGTACTTGGGCAGGTAGCCCTAACCCTGGATGAGGGTTACGATGTCGTCCGCCAGCTTGGGAGCCATAGCGTACTGTGGAACCCACCAAGGCTCATGTTCTCATAGGTGTAAAAGGCCTACAGCGCTTAGGTGGTCAGAGAACTGTTTTTTTTTTTTTTTTTTTTTTTTGGTCCCTGGAGGACCTGTAAATATCAGTGTAACTGAACATGGACACTGTCCGCCCCCTCCCACATCCTCACACAGGTTTAAGGGGCTGGTGGTGGAGGCACAGGACAATCCCTTTCTCATTCTCACCGTGACAGATGTAGGTGGGCTCTGTGGATGGTCCACAGCTGTTTCAAATGGAAGAACAATAACCATGGGAGCGGCCTAAAAGCATGACACTGTGCAGCGCCACCTTCAGACGGTTATTGTATATATGGTCCATTCTCCATGGCCAGGAAATGGGAAACATTTTCACTTACTAATAAAAGGTCTACATTCTCAACCTCTGTATTAGAGGATTAAATGGACATAGAAATATTGTCTTCACCAATATACCAAGTTTGTTTTCTGTTGTTAGTAAAACAGATAGAAACTTTAAACAGTCTGTAATTAACAGCAGCATTTCCAAATTTTTGGCAGTTTCCAGAAGGCCCTTATGAAAGCATGAAGATAGCATATTTCAAAGAGAAGTTGGAACTCTGTAATGGATAAAAGTGGTCATGTTGTAAGATTTCTCAGCCAGTTATATATTACAGGTAAAAAAGCAGTAAATGTATTTCATGTCCCCCATTAGTCAGATCACCTGTATTATTAATGCTGCCTGTCTATGCTCATTCTGGCAGGTCAGCTTCTGAAATTGTCTGAATCTCTGGGTTATTCCCTGAGGTCTGTTTGGAGCAAACTGTCACAGTTTATACATGGTACACCAATTAAAGTGCTATTAGCATACTGAAATTCAAATACTGGCTAACAGAATAAAATTAACCTTTTTTGTAATTTGATCCAAAGGGGTTAGAGCTCCTTGCCCACTCTGTCACCTAAGGTTATCTTTGTCTCAGGGGCAACTGTGTCTTGCCGTTCTGCAGGACGCTTATACCCTTGTGATTCACTGTTCTGCAATCAGTGCTTGTCCCTGTCTCAATGCAAGGCCCTTATGTTCACTGTTCTGGAGACAGTACTAGTTCCTGTCTCAATGCATGGCCTTTATGTTGCCTGTTCTGGAGTCAGTGCTAGTCCCTGTCTCCATGCATACCCCTTATGTTGACTGTTCTGGAGTCAGTGCTTGTTCCAGTCTCCACATACTGATTTGCTTCCTCCCTCTTTCATCTTTCTCTTCTTCCTGGATGCAACCCAAATTAAAATATGCATGTAGTTCATGTAAGAAAATGAGAATATGATGCATACATAGCTTGAGATGAGGGAAATGGATTGTTTCATCATTAATTCACCAGCGCCTTTTCTATTCAATGTTCGGTGTTCGTTGATTTTTGACGGGATTGAGAATATGTAGACTGAAGGCAGTTTCACACATTTATCTTCCCGTCTTTAAATTTATTGTGCTCCTTTATGTCCTCTGTGTCTGTTGTGCCTATGAAAGACTCAACCTTGTAGCTGTGTGAGTGTGTTTGTTTCCTTAACCCTCTCCTTGACTTCATCAACGGACTCCCCTCCCAGTCGTTGATGTTGAGCTGTTCTTTTCATGCACATGGAGAGGTGCTACGTGGGCAGATTGAACATGCTCTCATGGCTCGCATCCCGTCTGGCTCGTAGGTGAACCACTTGACGAAACGCTGACCCATTCTGAACCTGTAAACAAGTGCAACGTGTTTTTTACGTCCTTTCCCCGGCCCGATAAGGAATCCTTGTTGGCAGCGAACTTGTTAAGTCAATGCTTTCTGAAGCACCGCTGTCAACTCTCCTCAAGGAATCGTTTTTTTTGCATTATTAAAAAGGAAGGCAGCAAAAAAACATTTTTTTCTTATATATTTGCTTTGGCTTTTGAGCAATTTGCTTTATTAAACTGGAGTTTGGCAGTGCGACTTCCCCCACAGCGTTAATTACATCTGCATGCGCTGGTGTTCTGGGATTCCCAGAGAAGCTCTAGCTTTCCACACGAATGGGTTTGCAGGCCGGCTATAGATAACCAGCTTAACAGGGTCCTCTTCCTGCTGAGGGCTGGGATGAAGGGCAGGCTTCCAGTGGGAAAGGGCTAACGCTGGAGAAGGGTAGGACGTGTGAGGCGTTGTATTAGGAACATGGACAGTCTGAAGATCTTACAACTCATATGAGTATTGTGAAGACGGCACGTACAGTAGGAGCACCTGCATTGGTCCTATAAATTCAAATCACCTTCATGAGAAGAACTGCAAGGTTCCTTTGGCCCAATTTGAGAAATGGGAGTGTGTCCTCCAGAACTGCTTGAGACCTGTGCCAGTTTTACTCCTGAATGTGGAAGCTGTCCAAGGGTGAGATCTTAGCTGAATGTGGACAAATTGAGTTAATTGGCATTAGGGAGGAGGAGCACCTCCTAGACACGGTTGAAATAGCGGTGTAGTGAGAAGGTGACTGGGGAATGTTAAACCTCTTCTGTCACGTTCAGTCACAGTGACGTCATAGGCCCCTGCACAGCTGGACAGCAGCTGTCTCCAGATGCTGGGCCGGGATATCCTTGGTAGAACATTGCTTCTTCTGAAGCCTGTGTAGATCCTACCCGTCAGGGTCAGTGCACTTACGTCCCCGTGATGAAGGACAGCGACACTGAGCGCAGGGGATTGATGAGGTTGCAACCACCTGGATGCCAGCGAGTTTTTCCAATTAACACGTATCGCTCCCCATCCCAAATGCCCCTGCTGTGCAGTGCGTGTGAAGGGTGTGAATGCTGTGGACCTCAAGGGGAGTGTGTGTGTAGGGTGAGTGGGGGGCTGTCTGTGAACGTCAAAGGAAAAGTATTCAGCTCAGGAAAATGGTTTGTCATGAGTGACGCAGGAGGTGACACACACACACACACACACACACACACACACACACACACACACACACATTGTGCCTGTACAGGATAGACATTCTATATGTGGTAAATGCTCATGGAGTGACACCTTCAGGCCAGGACCTGTGATGCAGCAGAGCCACTGCGCACCTCATTGAGCTCTCCTCGCCCTCACAGGGAGGGAAGATCCCAGTACGGTGGACGGCCCCGGAAGCCATCGCCTATAGAAAGTTCACATCGGCCAGTGACGCATGGAGCTACGGCATCGTCATGTGGGAGGTGATGTCATACGGAGAGCGGCCATACTGGGACATGAGCAACCAAGATGTGAGTGTCACTTGGGGGTGTCATTTCACACCGAGACCATTTAAATTTGTGTAAATATCTCATTATTTTGTATTCAGGAGGTTCTTCCACAAGTGATATTACTCCCAACCACTGAAAGACAGCATACCCAACATAGTCCGTCTCGCCCTATGAAATCCTGAACAGTCCTGCTTAAACACAGCAGTAAGGCACATGAACGTCCACCCTGGCCTTGCACATTGCCTCACTCTCCTTGCCCAGGTGATCAATGCTATCGAGCAGGACTACCGGTTGCCGCCCCCCATGGACTGCCCTGCCGCCTTACACCAGCTGATGCTCGACTGCTGGCAGAAGGAGCGCAGCACCCGCCCTCGGTTCGCTGATGTCGTCAGCACGCTGGACAAGCTCATCCGCAACCCCAGCAGCCTGAAGGCGCTGGCCACCATCCCAGCTGTGTAAGTGTTCAGCGGCTCGCCATACGCAGCTAAAACTAGCAATGCACGTGAACATAATCACAGTTTTACGCTAACACTTCAAGCAGCAATCGAAGTGCTCCCAGGCAGAATCACCAACATGCCCCCAACAAGACACATGTTTGTGCTGTGAACCACGCATTAGTACATGCGTGGGCCTAAATACTGACACGTTATTCGCCATGTTGTGTCTGGAAGTCATGATATTGTTCCACATTCTTTCATTTGGGATATTTATAGAGGGAAGATATATTTGGGATGTTTAGAGAAGTTGAAGAGGAGGTCTGGCTGTTTATAAGACTAACTCCTTAACACTTTGCAGGCCCACGCAGCACCTGCTGGACCGCTCCTTGCCGGACTTCAGCGCTGTCACTTCTGTGGAGGACTGGCTGTGTGCCATCAAGATGGGACAGTACAGAGACAATTTGCTGGGCTGTGGCTTCAGCTCACTGCCACTGGTGGCACAGATGACCTCAGAGTGAGTGTCCCGTCACTGGCTAGCATTCCGTTGGCATGTTTCTCACCCTCCTGTACATTGGCATTCAGTTTCCTTTGCTTTAATCCACCTCCCTGTGCCTTAATCCATCTTGTTTTCCTTTTTTAATCTATTTTCTTGTCCTGTTTTAATCCGTTTTCCTGACCTGTTAAAATTCATATTCTTGTCCTTTTTAAACCATCATTCTGTTCTATTTTAATTAACGGTTGTAATCCAGTTTCCTGGCCTGTTCTAATCTATTTTCCTATCCTCCTTTCATCCATCTTTCTGTTATGCCACCATCTGGTTTCCTAGCCTGTCCTAATCCAGATTCCTGGCCTGCCACCGTTCATTTGACCTATTTTTTAAAAAAATTCTGTGATATCATATACTTTATAATACAAGACTGCGAGACTTGTTTCTTAAGAAACAAACACATGGCAGAAGAATGTTTCTGTAACCTTTTTGCTCAGCCTGCAGGCCTCAGTATATTTTATGAATGCATTCAGAGGGCCAGTTTAATTGGCAGGGACTGCAGGAACTTGTAATGTGGGCCAAGATCGCAGCAGGTTGTCAGTACATGAAGGAGAAACACGTGTTTGTGTGGACCTCCATGGCTGGGTCCATACCCTAAGAGGAGCATTGAAAAAGTGCACAAACAACGAAGATTCAGGGTCACTTAGGTATAGGGGGAGTTGTGGGAGAAGACCAGTTCCTGAGGCTGTTGTGAGGGGGGGCTCAGAACCCCAGAGGCTGCTGGGAGGAGGGTGGATCACCAGGAGAGTGTTAGCAGCCTATCAAACAGATGGATTGAGCTACTCATAAGTGGCTGGCACATAAACACGCAGATATAGATTACACAATCAGTGGAGAGCTTCGGAATCTGCACAGAGCTCTGTTCTCGTGCGCACGCCACACGCGCAGCTGCGAGGTGCCGAGCGGCTCAGCGTGTTCAGCACGTTACGTGGGAGATCTCAACGGCGGGAAGAGCGGTGCTTCTGATGAAGTGCCTCCCGCTGCCCACACTACACGGGCAACGTGCACCAGGGTGTCCATGCCGCCTGCTCAACAGCGCTGTCTCGCACCGCTCTGCGGCGAGAGTGCGGGTACTGCTGTGCGGAGCCACGTTGCTCAGATACTGCTTGGCGCGTTGCCAGAAGGTGAAGATGGTGTTTACCCTGTACCCGTGCTCTTTTTTCATCACTTTGCTTGATACAAACACAGACTTTTTCAGCCCTTTTTGTAACAGCAAAGCATTTGGCTGTTGTTATTAATGTTTATGTTGTATTTTCATCCCTTTTTCATAGACAGGAATAATTGTTCCTCAATAAACTAAAATATTTTCTTTAGTATTTTGTTATCGATATTGAGATTATATTAGCATGTGAATGTGCATAGCAGGAAGGCATCTTCTGGAAATTAGTATGTTCTGCATAATGTTTAAGTTTTATGAATCTTTTCATTCATCCTGCCAAACAATTAAATATGCAGATGCACAATTCCCCAGGTGGCTGGAGTCTGGCAGTGTGACAGGCAGCAGAAACATGCTTTCACAATCACACAAGACTGAATCTTAACTGTTACCTGAACTACAGTGTGTGTGTGTATGTGTGTGTCATGTGCATGTATTTGTGCATTCTGTATGCGTGTATATGGCTATGAGTGCATTTGTGTGTGTGTGTGTGTGTGTGTGTCAGGGTGTATGTGCTTATGTGTGTGTGCATGTGTGTGTTTGAGTGTATCTGGCTGTCTATACACGCATGCTTGCCTGCTGTCACACCTGCACCGTGTTTCTGGCAGGGACCTTCTGCGGGTGGGCGTCACTCTGGCAGGCCATCAGAAGAAGATCCTGCACAGCATCCAGGCCATGAGGGTGCAGATGGGACAGCCAGCCTCTAATACAGCATGACTAGAGGGGCCGCTGTGCCCCGGGGGGGGCATGTGCAGAAGCCCCCTAAGTACCCCCGCGGTGAGGGAATACAGCAGAGTGGAGACGATCGTGCTGATCTGATCGTCCCCACCTCAGCGTCTCCATCCAGGGCTCCTCATGGGAGCTGGGTCAACACGCTGGGACAGTCGGGAAGACAAGCTGGGCCGGCAAAAAACACACACGGGAACAACACGCCAGAAACACACTAAGATCAACAAAAATTCAAGCAACACGACGTGACGCATCACAAGGCATCGCTGGCACCAACTTCGTGGAGTAGCCCTGTTTTTTGGGTTTGAACATCTTTTAGTTAGACTTTTTTTTTTCCCCATTTTTGGGATAAGAAGTTTTGAAAATACATTCATCTCTCTCAAGTGCTAACACCTAGTTTCCTCCCTGTAAACAAGACGATTCTACCTGATACAGTCCAGATGAATGGTCTCATCAGAAGTACAGCAGAAATCGTTTCAGCTGGATGTAAAATCTACCTGAAGAACATACATTGCATACATATTTCCATATAAATCTAAAGACCATTGAAATAAGTCTTCATATTGAAGGTGACATGTAATAATTATATATACTTCCTGCTTGCATTTTTGGCAATACTGTGTTACATGGATTGTGAGTGACTTATTTAGCTTCCTGCTGTGCTGTGTCATGGAGACACAAACATACCTTAGCTGTAGTCTTAGTAAGAGGAAACCCACAAAGAGAACAAACTTTAGCTTGGACAATGCTGTATAAAATGTTTACTGTGTATAAGGAGCTAAAGGGCAAAAGCAAGTTCAAGATTCTGGGACCATGTGGCTGAAGTAAGGCTGTGCCTCTCAGCTGAACATGTAACTGTCAAGCTTGTGAAGATGGTCCTTTGCTTTTTCGTGTCTTCTTCCTCTTCTTGTGTTGGAACACTTCTCTTCAGAAGAACTCCTCCCAGCACTGTGGCTAACATTCTGGTATGTATCTGCTTCATACCCCGCTGTCACGATATGGGCATATCAGTCTTTTACACCGAATGCCTCAATCAGTTATTTTTGTTCTGTGCTATACAATGACACGCTTAGTACCTACTGAATGCTTAGTGGGTACTCAGCAATGCATACTTTTTACCACTGTTTTATCTGTATACTTTCATTTAATCTGGGCTGTGGTAGGACAGATGTGTACGAGATCTGTGTATTTTCTGCTTGCGATGTCGCGTGGGTGTATTTTCTGCGTGTCGCCATAGTTAGAAATGGTTTCTTGAAAGCCCTCACTTGAGTAAGTAGAACACTGGGAGTGTTCTGACATTCTCAGCGGTCAGTGATCTTGCTTTAGGATGCAAGGTAGTAAATGATTCTCAGTGAGTGTGAGCACAGGCTAACCTTAAAGGGTACAAACCCAACCGATGAGTTGATGCATGTGGAACACCAAAGGTAGAGTGAGCAGAGTTAAAATTCAGTGCAGGCAAACAGATGCGCTGCAGTCACGGGAGATTAAAACATGCCAATTGGTTGAATATAAGAATGAAAGAGGCAAGTGGGGTGATGGTAGAAGTAGGGGTGTTCCATGTAAAACTTAACATTTACTAACAACTAGCGGACGAACAGAAAATCAGTTTTTAAATTTCTGCTGGCTTGGAACAATTCCATCACGCATCTGTGAGTCATAATAGAATTAACTGTAGGTGAACCTGCTTTTAATTGACTCCACTGACCCCCGTCTATGCAGTATGATTTACTCCTGCTGAACAGTTTGCAGCGTACGTGGAAGTATTGATTAGTGTCCCTTCTCAAGGCCTTATCAGTGGGTAGATTGCTGGCATTCTCCATTAGTAAACCAATTCAATTTTGTTTTTATTTACACTGGGCATGCTAATGGTGCCCATTATCTCTGGGAAACACATAACCAAGCCTGATGCCCGTGTTAATTAGGGGCCAGGCCAAGGGCTTGGTGTCTTGTGCTGCCCTCTGCTGGCCTGTTTCCGTACAGCCAGTGACATATGACTGGTTGGTGCCAGAAGTCTGTTTTGCATTCAGATCTCTGATAGGCTGCTAACAATGAACTAACTACCTCAATCAAATGCTGTTGTTCACTTGCAGTGTATGTTGTAAGTTAAATGTCAACAAGTGAATGCACGGGCAGTCCTGACACATTAGAAACAATTCCCATTGTTATGAAGAGGCATTGTCACAATTTGTCTGAAAACATCTATGTATGTTATCGCTAGTCATCAAAACTTGAATGCAGCATTTCAGCTATCAGTTTTGGTAAAAAATTAAGTTTGGCGGCTTTTATTTACAGAACAAGGATCAAACAGAAATAGAATGAGCGGCCATCTTTCCCCTGCAGCCTGGAAAACCAGTTCGCGCAGTGATGGTTTTAAAACATTCATTACGGCAAAGTCTGGCAGCTGACATTTTTGAAGGCTTAAAAAAAAAAGAAAAAAAATCATGAACAACAAAACCAGTTAGGACCATCACACAATGTTACGCCATCAGAAACTGCAATTCAAGAATTGCTTTATTTATTAATACTCTGTTAACTGTAATCTTATTGTACTTATGTCACAATGCACACACCCAGCTAAAACAATGCATAGCAATAGTCTGTCATATTTCGAAGGAAAGTGTTAGAACATCATAATAAAGAATTGGGGGAGAGGAGGCAAACTCCTACTTATTTTTTGTTTGTACATTTGACTTAAATAAAATAATCCGGTAACTGAAAGGAATTTTTACAGTGAAAATAAAACCATCATCTGTGTTACACTGTCAGTTTTTGTTCATGATCAAGATAAATTCGCTTTGTGCAAATGTTTGAGGCACATGTTTTTCCAGATGTTGGAGTTTTGTGTTTCTAGTGAAACAAGAACTCTTCTGTGATGTATGAAACGTTTTTAGGTCAAACTTTAATGAGGCAGCATTTTTACTGAGGTTAAATTGCTTCAAAAATTTCCCAGGCTTGGCCAGTTTTTCCATCTTTCATTGGCCAATTCTGATTTCCATTTTAAGATCTTAATGAATTTGCATTTATTGAAATTCTTAATACAATTTTGGCATGATTCAGATAAATTAGGTTAAAATAATCGCTTTGTCAAAGTGCATTGGTGCTTGTTTCTCCTATTTGATCATTTGTGGGGAAAAGCAATTACCATATTTTAGATAAAGAATCCTTTGTTGCTGAGTTTGACGACTAAGAACAATTAAGTAATCAATGATTATTCAAAATTAAGAACGCTGGTATTCACTATAAAAGGGCAAATAGGGGAAGAATAGAAACATTCTTATCATGAATTTTAACATGAATAAATTCAAAGTAATGCATTTATAAGTGACTTCAATCTTGCAAATTATTACAGTAGCATTTCAACAAAGGCTGAGTAATTATGAGCTCGACAAACCCTGAATTTGTTTAGCTGTGTTGAGGACAACTCAGTTCTAGGCAAAAATGTCTTAAATGCATCATTACAACTAGAAATATTTAAAATACCGGCAAAGAATGTTATAATTAATTGGAATTTTTTTTGTTCTTCATATTGAGAATATGTGCATGTAGCTGTAGCCTATTTAAAAAGAATGTTTAAGCTTTTGTGAGGATTTGAGTTCCATCTTAGGAGCCCATCTTAAACAGTGGCTCGTCCACCAATTAACAAGCAATGTGTGAAAGACTTGTTCTGGGTTATTCCAGTGTTGCTAAGCACTACTGTATCTAGTGATTCTACAAATCATTTTCAAAGAAAGAAATTCCTTTTATTAAAGGAGATGTACTTAGATTATTGGTGGAAATATTCTAAAGTGAAGATCCTATATTCTTGTGTTTTGACTGACGTCTATTACATTTATGTATGTGTACAGACATACAATACTGAAATGCTTGGTGATATCTTGGTATTGTTACTCCTATTCTGTACACTTGAGTTTTAAAATAACTGTAGTTGGTACAGATGTAAAGTGGTGCGGAGCCTATAGATTTTGAGTCAGTTGATATTGACAGATGCATCACTTTATATTTGCTCTAGTGAGATTTGGGACTGAAATATGGCTTGTGTAAAGCATACCGCCTTTTAATCTGATCAAGAGATGCTGCAGTTCTATTCACTAGACAGTCCCATCCTGTTGAGAGTTGCACATTTATCCTACTGTTACTCCTGACAAGGTAAGGGTACGTGGTGGGTTATATGACTAGAAAACAGCAGCAGATCCAAACAGCAGGAACATTACAGATTGCCTCTGGTTTGCCATCCCTGACTTCCAGTTAGGCCACAGCCCATGTCCACGGCGACTGTCTCCTAGCAGGAGGGATTGAAGGTTAGGACGCTGGACTACAGCTGTCTCATTAGGAGATGAACAGGTGACTTTGTCCATTGATTGACTGCCAGATTACCCTGAATGGTTTTTCAATGTGTCCTTCATCTCTCACAGGATTCTGACAGAGAACTGATGTGTGACATCTGCTTTTTTTCCTTATTATGAAATATAGGAATGCTAAAAAGTGGTATTAAGTGCTATGATTATTTCAGATGTTGTAGTACGTGAAGAAATCATGCTCTGTGCTGCCAGTATTTAGAGGTGGTGGGGTAACGTTGGCTGTTTGCTTGTGTTGCAGTGAATTGTGGGAAATGCAGCAGAGCTCAGGACAACCAATGGGATTTCAGACATTTCTCTCAAGAGCAAGTCTCCAGAGGCCTCCACTATGACAGGCAAATTCACTGTACTGTACATACGTGAAGTCGGGACTGGGTGCTTTTCCTTCGTGCCATTGTACAGTGAAGATTTGTTTATTGTGTTGAGTATGTCAAAGTTTGTAATTGTAATTTTAAAGGAATATTGTACTAAAACAATGCACTCAATAAATATGGACCAACTTGATTGATTCATTTGCAGAGCTCAGTGACATTCATAGGAGTTAGACCATATGCAGTGGGTCATAAATCACATTAGGTATTCTTTACCTATTTCAGTAGTTTTAATTTTTTTATGTAATTGTAGCTTTAACTGTAGACATTTTTAAATGAAAGAGGTTTAACCAAAAAATTTAGTAATTTGCACAGTAATTAAATTTTAGCTTGGTTTATGTATCCTGCATTTATGAGTGTTGTGCATGAAATGCAGTTTCATTAAGGTTACATACATGTACGTGACAAGTACACACAGATTCAGTTGAGTTAATTCACTCACGGACTCATTTCCACATATTCCTATAAAACTGAAAACCCACACAATGATCCCAGAGGGTCATTTCTCATTATTTTAATGGTTTCATAAAATATTACTTAAAACATAAATTGTACAGCTTTGGGTACAAGTTTTAACTATGAATAAATCAGCACAAAACTGCTGTTTCAGTCTGTAAGTAACTGGAGTCTCGATGGCATAGTACTGGCCGGAGATGAAGCCTGCATTGCCACATACAGCCTAGCCTGCCAGTAAAATGTATTGATTCTCCTGTGAAGCTGAGAACCGGCACTGGCCTTCCTGCCTCCGGGACCTGACGAATCTTCGGCCCTGACTGCAGGCGAGCGATATCTCCGTGCAGATGCACACGCGCAGAGCTTCTTCATGCATGAACGTGTCTCTGGCACTCCTTACTGTACTGTGCTGATTGACAGCCAATGTGAAAGCCGGAGGATAAATGATTAACTCCGTAGACCATTTTTTAGCTCAGCCAAATCACTTCTTTGCATTTGAATGCAAAGTGCAGCACGGCGGTTTACGCAACAGTTATCGGCACTGTGTCGCGTGACCATGGAAACCGTGCTTCAGCGTGGCAAAGAAATGATGGATCTGAATAATTCTTTTGCATGAAGGTATGAAATAAGTTATTATATGTATTTTTTGTTTTTCATATTGGTTTCTTTTCAGACAATCGTAGAGGTCACAGCTACATTGAACACCTCGGTGAAGTCATCTTTTGTGTGAGAAACCATCTGATGAGCAGCGCTTTGTCGAGGGAGATGTTGCTTTAGTTCAACAGGCCTCTGATTTGTTTGCATAAACATCATGTTGCTCACTTTAAAAGATGTTTATTGAACAAAGATATGAGACAGATCTTTTGAAGTAACGTTTTGTGGGTGGGATGGGGTAATTGCAGTTTTGCTCAAGAATCAATGGTTTCTTTATATAGACGGCAATGTGGGTAAGTACTGGATTCTGTGAAATATAATGATCGTAAACTAAATAATGCCATTTTTAAAGAACTGTTTCATAATTGTTACAAATTGTATCATGTTCATAGAGATAAAAGGTTAAGTTACACAAATATGAAAAATGAAATGAAAAATGAGCTGTCAGTCAGTATGTGCCATTGTATCTCTTGTCAGGAGTCGAAGTTTGAGTGAGAGGTCAGGACAGGCTGTATAACGAGACAAAAGTATACTACCTAGTGATGGGATATTTGAGTAGCAGTCAACACTAGGGGGCGTGTCTAAAAGCATGGCAGCTGTCAATCATTTGGTTTAATTTCTAGAGACAGGCCAACATATGGCTTTTGCAAAACCTGTGTTGATTTAATTACTATATTTACATACACCCATGTATGTGGGTAGAAGGTCTGATAATCATTTATGTAAATAACTGTCATTTTATAAGTGTTGCATGTTGTGCCAAAGTTTCTCATCCAACGGTTAGACTTGATATGTTTATAGCAAATGTCTTTGTAATATAGAGGAAATATCACAAGACAACATACTTCTGCATGCTTCAAATGTAATAATTCCCATAATTTCAGCAGTGTTATGGAGATAATCTCATGGGCAGTTTCTCCTGACTGCACCACAAGCCACCAGAGTTTTTCATTAGGGAGGTGACACTGAAGTTACTGCGCTGCAGGTTTGCACATGTAATGTCAGAAGCTGGATTCGTGTTTTTAATGTCTTATGAATGCTTGTGAAAGCCAAACTTTTACAAACATCATATGATTTGCCCAAAGACTGACAGTTTACCACAGCTGCATGTCTGGGTGGTTATTAGCTGACCAGAAGCCAGATATACAGATAAAGCCACTGGGGGACGGGTGCGATTACACGGAAAGAAGTACGAGTGGGTTAAATCAGAGAACCATCGTTCAGTGGGGTTTGCAGGTAAGGGTTAATGGGATCAAAATCGTTATTGCTTACTTTTTAAAGCAATTTCCCTAGATGCATATTTAAGATGTTACTTATGTGAGCTTGCGTATACTTTGTGTATAACGTTACTGTTTTGTGAAACATTAAACCGCACGCTACCTGTCAGGATGGAAACAGCCATTTGTAAAGGCAATGAATGGCTCTCCGGTGGAAGATGATCTGCTTTGTCAAACCCATCATGCTGTTTGGCATTGCATAAGAATTACGCAATGTGCTTTATCTAATGAGCAGAGCATGTGTCTCAAGCTCAGCCAGTAAAATTGCATTTTAGCATTTCACTTGTCCTGAATGTGGGTATCAGTGACATAGGCTGATGCACAGTGCTGTTTAGTTTTGGAAACGACCTTGATATGAACTGCGAATTAGCATCCCCCTGTCACTCAGTGCTCCTGCAATCTGTCACGTAATGCTGCAGCCTCATCAGCAGGCATCAGAGCAGGGAATTGCCATGGAAACATGTCAGCTGTGGTACTGTGTGGCACTGGAGTGGGACATTTACGAGCACCAGTTGGTTGCGGTGCACTTTCTGTGGTGGACGCAGTGCTGCACTGTTACATTTAACTGTGCTGTTCTGACCCCCTTGTATTCAGCAGCCTCTGCAGATGACCTGCATGACTCGTTTGCTGGTTTGCAGACCAGGTGGATGTGCGCGCATGGCAAGCCTTGAATCTGGACAAAACCATTATTCTCCCCAATCGCTGAATGACTTGACAAGTAACGATGCAAAATTTAAAAATATATTTTGTGAATTCATTTGCATATCAAATATGTCCTGTGATCTACATACGCTTCCGAAAGATTCAAATGGGATGATTCATCTTGCTCATACAGTATCTGATTATTAATTCTTGATCCAAGCTGATATGTGTCTTTGTCTGTGTTACTGCTACACACATTCTCAATGGAAATTACAGATGCTGAATTGGAGATTTGTGGCAATTACATTAAGTGGAAATGATTTCCACAGCAAAATAAATGTAAGTAGTTATTTGTTTTATTTTGTTTGTCCCTGTGTTGCAACAGTGAAATTATGTTACAGTTAACACTTGGGATATCTGATTGGAAAGCACACTTAAAATGGAAATTTTCACCTAGCGTTTTTTTGATGCTAACTTGGTAGGCCCTACATCTGGTACACCCTACATCTCTTATCCATTTAAGCGCAATAATCTCCCAGCCAAGCTTAAATGAGATTTCGTATCTCGGTGGACATTATCAAATTTAATTATGGTATCTACAATTACGAAAGCAATCTTTGCCAGTGCACGAATCGCTGTTTTGCACAGAACCTTGGCAGTGGCAGCAGGGGCTTCTTGTAATTTCAGTTTGTGTACCGTTGTTCACGGCTCGCTGCACCTTAAAGACCAGTTAGTGTAGGCTCCTTCCAGGGTTCTTGTGGCCTGTCACTGTGTTGGGTATCTGTGTCTTTGTCGGTATAAAAGAAGCCTACAAGAGGCACGACCTCTATTTTGGTGCAGCGCAAAAGTGGGTTGCCGTGATGTGCCTCTCAATAGTTTGCCAAACTTCACACTTCCTTTTCTTTAGTTTGCCACTATAGGAGGGTCGAAGTGTTGAGACAGCATGTTTTCATGTAACTGCGTGTGATGAAGTAAACACATTCTGTGTCTGCTAGTGTCTCAGTGTGAAGCATTCATACTGAAAATATGATACATTTCAATATGATGAAGAGGCTCTGGAAGGACAGAAGGACTTTTATTTTACTTGACAGAGGAAGCCAGCCTATGTTCCAGGTTTCTTCTGAACTAGTCTTGGAGAAATAAATTCTGTCAAGTCCATCTGGTATGCACACACAAAATTACGTCAACACGTTGGAAATCAGCATTGATCCTTTTTAGTGCGGAGATGCAGCCCAAAATGTCTTTGAAAAATTCTGACTGAAGGATATCAGATCTGCACACTGGCATGGAAGAGGATGAAGAAAATCACAAGCTGCAGGTGAGACTTCTGATTGGCTTTTCGGCACAGGTGTTCCCTACCCCGTTGAATTTATTCCCGTACCTCAAACATCTCACAGCTCCAGGACCGTGTTTTCCTACAGAAAAGTTAAGTAAAATTCTGCACTGTTTGTATTAAAGGTTTTTTTTAACACTTCTAATTAGGCTCTCTAGCCTACAGTTTTAAAAAAAAAGACACAGAGGAGCAAAGGTGAGAGCGTGTTTCATCTGGTGAAAAGGCTGAAGCAGAACCGCTCAGTACGCTGCCCAGACCAAAGGAATGCCATCTTCTTTTATCTCACGGTATTCTGCCACTACAGGGGATCATTAATTTTTGTGAAATTAAAAACCCTTCAGTTGTCAAAAAGGATTCTTTTCAATAAACTCGCCCACTTAATTAGGAAAAACTAATATTTGTTTATCATAAGTTCTGCAGCTTAGAATAAAGTTTTTTTTCTATTTTTATTTACAACTGTCAATTTTAATTGTCTTTTATTTTGGAAAGTAATTTATTTCTTCATCCCGAATAAATGAAGAGCTTAAGCAGACACAAATAATTTGAATGTTGGGCTCAAAAGTTTTATTATACAGTATATTATATAATATTTGTAGTCAAAAACATTATGCATTTGTAGAGCATTTCAAAAGTGCCAAATAAAACATTGTAAAATAAAGAATTTTACAGTTTTAAATGTTAAATGGCAAGACCAGCTTTGAACATGCTGATGTGGTGCAGAGCTGATTCTGTTTTAATACTTTTTTCCTTTTTGGATGACTGTGGGGGGGGGGGGCGCCCCGCCCCCGCCCCCCCCCCCCCCCGGGGCGGAGGGCGCGGGGCGGGGGGGGGGGGGGGGGGGGGGGGGGGGGTGAGGTAGCGGTGGTTATGAGTGGAGGGCCGCAA
>JABJVR010006757.1:0-12154 GCA_025773905.1 Chitala chitala
CCCCCCCCCCCCCCCCCCCCGCCCCCCCCCCCCCCCCCCCCCCCCCCCCCCCCCCCCCCCGCGGGCAGTCCGTGTCAATTTCATTTGCATGTTTCATCACATATGCTCACATCAAACTTCCGTTTCATAACCCGTAAACGTCATCAGCCGCCCGGAGAACACGACCTCTCTAAAATCATCACGGTTTTGCTGAACACATATCAAAGTCGGTGCAAAAAAGCCTATGATAAAATTCCATTTCTAATAAGCTTGCTGAATATTTCATTCTTCTGGGACGTCCAGATGAGGAGCGCTTCGGAAACATCAGCTGGGGTCCTTTGAAACGCGCCCGTTTGAAAGCGTCTCATCTGCGGGAAGCTTCTGCGCTCTGGCAGCCTCGAGCGTGAAAGGTTTCCTTTTGTCACGTCGCGCTGTACTCCACAGCCGGCATCTCTTAAATCTACCAACGACGTAGGACACTGGGGTATCTTTAAAAACCTTATTTAAATCATCATACACTATTACCAATTTGGAAGGAAAAATAACACACGTTAACCTTTCCATTTATTTAACAACATGTAGAAATTTTTGAAAAGAACATTCTGAAATGTCTACTGTAATCAAAAGCCATCCCTTTTTGTTTTTTTTTTTTTATAAAAAAATACTGTTCTATCTCTGATGCGCTCAGTACATAAATTCACCTTCAAAAATAGGAAAAAAAATAATTCTTATATCCATAGAGCATTTCTATTGCAGCATATTGTTAATTTATTTTACAAAACTCAGAAGAGGCATTTAATGCCTGGTTACTGAAATGACACTGCACATCTTAAGTACTTAACTGAAAATCTACACAAAACAAGAAATGTGGAGCCAGTATCTTCGATCACCAACACACTGCACATTGGGTTATTTTACAAAAACTTCTTCCTCATTAACAGTTAAAATATGTATAAATTATTTTACTATTTGTTCAGAAATCAAACAGTCAGGCTTGTAAAACATTTTGTTCCCAGTAAATGATTTTTTAAACCCATGTAATAAAGCCATAATGTCTACTGTATATAGTCCAGTATTTAAATAATCTAAATAATATACTTTTTTGTTTGTTTTTCACAAATCATACAGAAATATAGAATATTTCATACAATGCTCTCACACCCATTAAACTTGTGCTAAACATGCTCTGGTTTTATTTCGTAGTACATATGAGCAATTACACTTAAAAATATTTAATTCTAAAGTGAGCCATTACTACAAAAGAAAACAAAAACATTTTATAAGTGGTAATAAACTCAAAATAATGACCTTCAGATTCCAAAGTAATAAATTTTGCTTGTAACAGCACTTACTTTTACTCTTAGCATTTCATGTAATAGGGCAAAACATTTTTAAAAGTACAAATTCCTCACAGCTGCAGAGAAGGGGACACTGACCTAGGGCTATTTAAAACCAACTTACCAGGTCCTAATGCCAGCATCCCGACTTGCAATCATTAGCCAGTTTAACAACACAAACATCCCCTTAAACACAAAGGCAACATACTGGCACAGAAACTTTGCATCTTGTTTTAATTATTATAAAACAGCACAGGTACCTTTATGTGAGGTCTGCCCAAAAAGGTCTGCCTTTCTCCAGAAAAACTGCAGCCTTTCATGTGTTTTCAACAGTGGAAAAAAACAAGAATTCTTATGTAGTACTAAATTTTTTTTAAGGTTTTTGTTATGGAATTGACTTGACTTGTTATAAACCAGGATACATGTTTGGCTTTATTAACGACTGCTTGCATAAAACATTTTCACAAAAATTATGCATCTGCCAGCTATGTTGTAGTCTGGTTTAACATCTTTCCTTTACCCTGCTGATTTAAACAACCAAATAGGCCAGGGGTCTGCAACCTTCACTATCAAAAGAGCCAAAATTGGCCCCTCTCCCATTACAGGAAATGGTGCTGCAAAGGGATGGAAAAGCCGCTGGTGGCTTACCCCTGCAATAGGCTATTGTCCCCTTAATTTAGTTCAGCTTCTTATTAGAAATGTCTAAACAAACACGTGTATTTCAACGCGAAACACAAGACATGCAGCGTCTTCCTTATTCCTAACTGTGGCCTCATCTCAGATATTTCCACAATGACTGAAAGAACGTCTTTGATCTTGGGACACGCCCAGCACAAAACATACGGCATGGTGGGAAATGTGAGAAAAAACGGAGAATTTCACAGTGGCTCTTATCAGACAAAATCACAAATCTGTAAGAATTATGTGCCAGATCGGTGAGTATTTTGGTGGGCGGTTGATGTTTCTTGAAAGTTTTGCATATGTAGTTATGACAGTTATATATCTGAGCCGACCTCAAGCGTGGATGATACAGGCCTTAGCAAAAACAATGTTAGGTCTTCCCACAACTTTATCACTTTCTCAGAACACCAAATGCTCTCAATATTCTCCATCTAACAAGAAAAAAAAAAAACATCTTTCCACAGGCACAAACACTTCATTACAAGTCAAGTGAATGGCTTTGTGGTGACCTTACTATCAGGCCACGTTTTTTTTTTTTTTTCCCTTCCAAACTCTGCTTGAATCACCAATCCCGTCTCGAAACTACGAGAGCCACGTTTGGAGCAACCCTGGGACAACTTCAGGATGCAATTCAGGTGTCCTGCAGCTTGTTGACAGGTCAGTAATTCCAGATGCTCAATAAACGAATAAAGCCCTCTTCACCGTTTAGTGAACTCGACCGCTGTGTTAAAGCTCAATACCCTGACTGATAAACGAGCGGATGTCAATGAAGTCGTACGAGACAATATGGGAGGAAGGCACTGAGATCACCGTGTCGCTACTGTGGACTGGAAACAGCTGATAAGGCCATACCAAACCTTTTGCTTACCTCAGCACATCTTCTTGGAGGTGAGCAAACTTTTGCTGTTTCCTTCTCCCCTCTTCTCTGCTGCCTTTAAATCACCACAGCTGCCCAGCAGGGTGGCAGACCGACTGGGCAGCACCTGCCTTGTGGGCAAGAGAGTATGAGTAACTCTAACCTGTCCCCCTTCTCCCATTAAACCTGAGGAACTGTTAAGGCTGCAATTCTGTGAACAAAGCAGACAATTATTAAAATGATACCGTTTGGAATGGGTGAAAAGACTTATTGTACTGTGCCAGGCAACCTTAAATTAAACACAGTTTCAAGTTCAATACATGAAGAGTTGGCTTATGGGGTAAAAAAAAGCACAGAATCAGTTTAATGTCCACTTAAAGGCATGAAGGGCTTTTCAGTCTTTTGAAAAATTGCTACATGGAAGCGCAGGTGAAATCTTCGTGCTTTCCCATTCTGTTTTGAGAGGTTTAAACTGACACAGCGACACGCTTGCATTCAGAGCAGCGAGGGCCGTTGCGCTCGACTTCGCGCCGAAGACGACGCAGCCTAGTTAAAGGCACGTAGGCAGCGTGTCCGCTAGCACGTCAACAACGATTATGCAGTCAGACGGGTCAGCTGCAGACTAGTGCTTACGGCCACACAAGCCCATCCCCCCCCCCAGGGGCTCTGTGGGACTCATTTCCTCAAAGTGTGCTGTATCGATCCGGGCCACAGGCTGCAGATGGGGCTTCATTTACTCGACGCGTGAAGGTTCATTATTTCAAGCCCCTCTTATTGCTGTGAAGCTACCAGTCATCCACCTAGCCAGCATCAACAATTTCTGTAGTACGCACACCAGCACACCTCGGGGAAGATGAGCTTGTCTCTAGAGTAACAGATGCTATGTTATGGACCTAATAATCCACAACAAATCCTGCACTGTACACCAATAACTACAATCTCTGCCCCCCCCCCCCCCCACCTTCACCCATCTTCAGTTACCTGGGAGATGAAATCAGAGAGAGAATCATTTCAATAATTAAAAACAATTACCATCAACATGCCGTCGTGTAACCAGGTCGGACGATAACTGTAGAGTACAAATAACTTTTTTTAAATGACTAAAAATGTATGTTGCACAACGGCAGTGTTTGTTGATGTGTATTTCTGTGATTGAAGTGGAATACATCAATTTCTATTCATTTTATGAGAAGCAATGTCAATATTTATGCATTTCCAGACATCAAACCGTTGAGATGACAAGGTCAAAGCTTGTGCAATTTCTGAAGGTTAAAGGTTAGCGCAGTGACAACTCAAAGGTCAAACACATCATGGCAGACATTTGTGAGCATCGGTCAATTAAGTGCAACAGAACACATATGTTGTTAGGGACGTCAGCGCGCCGTACATGTAATGAAATATTTATTCACCTACAAATACATACACACATGCGATATTTTATGCATTGCAGAAGCAAAATTCCAAGCAAAATCCTGTCCAAGATCCAATATGCAAGTGAAGAAAAAGTCACGTTTTTACTTAATATACACTCACCAGCCACTTTCTTAGGTACACCTGTTCAATTGCTTGTTAATGCAAATATCTAATCAGCCAATCTCATGGTGGCAACCCAATGCATGTAGGTATGGTGAGCTGCTGAAGTTCAAATTATGCATTAGAATGGAGATGAAAGGGGATTTGATTGGTTTTGAATGTGGCATGGTTGTTGGTGCCAGAGGGGCTGGTCAAAGTATTTCCAAAACTGTTGATCTACTGGGATTTCATGCACAACCACCTCTAGGGTTTACATAGAATGGTCTGTAAAAGAAAACCACTGAGTGGCAGTTCTCTGGATGAAAATGCCTTGTTGACGCCAGAGGTCAGAGAAGAACAGCCAGACTGGTTGAATGGGTAGAACATCAGGCTGGGATGCAGAAATCTCCAGGTTTGAATCCCAGCCCAGCCACCAGGTGTGTCCCTGAGCAAGACATTGTAAGATGTATGTGAAATGTAAGTCGCTTTGGATAAAAGCATCTGCCAAATGTAAGTAAAGGCAACAGTAACTGAAATAACCACTCATTACAGCGCAGATATGCCGAGGAGCATCTCTGAATGCATAACACATTGAACTTTAACACAGGTGAGCTACTACAGCAAAAGACCACACAAGGTCTTGTCAGTCAAAAACAGGAAACTGTGGCTACAATTTGCATGGACTCACCAAATAGAAGATTGGAGAAACGTTGCCTGGTCTGAGGAGTCTTGATTTCTGCTGTGACATTCAGATGGAAGGGTCAGAATTTGGCATAAACAAGATGAAGCCATGGATTTATCTTGCCTTGTATCAACAGATCAGGTTGGTCATGGTGTGGGGGATATTTTCTTGGCACACTTTGGGCCCTGTAGTACCAATTCAGCATCATTTAAATGCCACAGCCTACCTGAGTACTGCTGCTGACCATGTCCATCCCATCATGACCACAGTGTACCCATCTTCTGATGGTTACTTCCAGCAGGATAATGCACCGTGTCACAAAGTTAAAATCATCTCAAACTGGTTTCTTAAACATGCCGATGAGTTCCTGGTAGTCAAATGGCCTCCACAGTCACCAGATCCAACACAGCACCTTTGGGATGTGGTGGAACAGCATCACGGATGTGCGGCTGACACATCTGCAACTGTGTGACGCCATCATGTCAGTATGAACCAAAATCTCCAAGAAATGTTTCCCACACCTTGTTGGATCTATGCCATGAAGAATTATGGCAGTTCTGAAGGCAAAAGGGGGTCCCAACCTAGTAGTAGCAAGGAGTACCTAATAAAGTGGCCCATTAGTGTGTATGGAGGTTTTATTATAGACAAAGGTTAAAGCAATTGCTTCTGAACAACTGAATAATCAATAGTATACAAGTATTTTTTGACGGTAATGTCCCTTCTCTGCAGTCTTTTAATTATTTTGATTACATACCAGCACAATGATTTTGCAGCAGTTTCCTTAACTTGAATACAGGCAAGAAAACATACCTAAAAATGAATGTAAAAAAGAACATTTGACAATGTAGAAATACCTGGCTCCCGAATGGAGAGGCCCAGGTTTATGTGTACTGTAGTAAATAAATTCCTCCTCCCATATAGGACTTTAATTTTTCAGGTTTGGGGGGAAAACAATATTTTGACTTTCAAGATTCAGAGACAAAAAATACATGTGGTGCCTTATCTCAAACCCCCCCCCACCCCCCCCCATAGATTTCTTAGTGCTATGTCAGTTCTGATTAAACCAGCCCTCCCCTGGCTGAAAACCGGCAGATGAGAACAAACTGATTACTGGCGGCCTTTGGGGATGAGTGAAGCGCTGGATAAATTATTGCATTAGAAGCAGCGCTCACATCCAGCCGTCTTAATTTCAATTACAAGTTTTTAAGGAGAGCAAAACACTTTACCTTTGGAGAATGGGAGGGGGAGAAAAAAAAAAAAACAGCTCCCAGGGTGTGGAATCTGTCACTAATGACGAGCATAGCTAAGACAGCACCTTTGAAGAATTCTGACATAAAACTCAATGCCACGGTTTCCATTAAGCAACTCACATATAATTTGCTAAAGGCTAACAGGGGGGCTGGTCTCTGTAGCCACACCCAATCACTCTGACGATTGTTCTGGCATAGTTGGAATTACAGTGCAAACACTGGGAAAGCCTTTAATCTGCCATTACTGGTCTCATTTATACAGAATGAAAGCAGAATTATGCAGTATGCGTGAGGTTGGAAAGTTTGCAAGTGTGGAGAGTAAACCTGCTAAAATGGAACCACTGTGTGATGAACTTCAGACAACTGCTTTAGAGAAACATCCATTCATCCATCCATTCTCTGTACCGCATATCCAATACAGAGTCACAGGAAGCCTGGAGCCCAACCCAGGATGCACAAGGCAAGGGACATCCAGGGCGGGGTGCCAACCCACCGCAGACTTTAGAGAAACAGATATAGGTAAATTGGAGTCTTATAACAGGTGCCCAAATTGCCTTTATATCAACCCTTTGATCTTTGTTTTAAAACCTGCTGCTGGATCCGAACATAGCAATAAATGGTGGAGGTGTGAAACACAATTTCATTTTTTATGTGTGCTGCATTAAAAATGACAAAGAATCTATGTATAGCTACATATCTATCTATCCACCCATCCATCCAACCAACAGCTTCAAAAACAAGACATTCCTGCAAATAAATGCTAGACCACATTGTTAGTGTATAGAATAGAATAGAATTTATGAACAATCCCAAAGGGACTGTTTGGTCTTCACACTTGATCTGCCCTGAGTTAAATATTAATAAAACAAAAACATCAGCTTTACTTGCTTCAAATGAAAACCAAGTGCTGAAGTTAGCAACTGTTCCAAAGCAAAACGACACTCGTAGTTTTAAAAATCAAATCGACACAAAACATATCGGAGGCAAAAGTTCACGACAGAGGCAGACATGTCTGACATAGTCCACAGCTTCAGGTCCAGCTTACCTACATTCTGACATTTGTGAAGGTTAGGGATTTTGTGTCCGCCTATGTCAATCACATCATTCAAAGGTCACAAAGAATCTCTTTCCTTAATTAGCCACTCAAATGTTGACAGGTGACCACCGGACCGAACGGCTCTTCGTCTTTGGCTTTCTGCTTCAAGCCAGCTGTGAAACGTGGCTCTCATTACACCTTCGTAAGCGTTGTGACTTTGAGGGGAAACGCTTTTGTTTAGGAGCGTGTACAGCACTAACGTGGGTCCTGCTAATATCAAGGACTACTGATTTTTTTCATAACTTATGAAAAGTGCAATTTTAGCAGTAAACAAGGCTTTTTATCCCCTTAAGAGCTTTTTCTAACCTGATGTTGTATGGCAAACTTTAATGCTCATTAGACGCCAAGAAGGATTTGATGAATAACCACATCTGAGGTCTACATTAGGCCAGCCTCAGCCACCAAATCACAAAAGGCACTGATGCTGTCCTCAGTTCAGCATGGATTTCTTCTTCGGTATTAAAAGAGTCTTCAGTACGTCTGTGTCCCTTATCGAAAACATCAAAACATCACAGGATGGTGCATCAAAGTTTATTAATATGAAGCTCAGACAGAAGCATTTCTGAAACAGTGTTCATTACTAAGAAAAGCCAACAGCACACCAGTCAAAACAGCAGGGGCGTTCTAATTTGTATTGTACTAGAATTTTCCTGCCATTATGTTATTACTGTTAGTTACAGTCAAGCTACAAAACACAGGAGCTTTGAACCCTTTGAAATGACTAAACTGTCATAAAATGTGCTTTTTTTTCCTTTGTGGTTGGGACACCGGTAGTTTATCCCTGCATTTTTAAAGGAATAGCTTCAGGGTGCATGTTGGCAATAGCACAGGCCACCCCTGCGTCTAAAGACATGCACTGCAACTGCACACGCACATAAGGGACAACTTAAGCTCTATACAAGGCAAATCACGAGAAACAATTATGATGACATGATTTAAACAAAATGGTGGCTGGGAGTGACAGAAAGGAACTGCCATAAACTGCCCGCGAAAAGACAAAGTGATGTTCTCGCACTGCTGGAGTTCCACACGTTCCTCTCCAGAGTCCCGAAGAGAAATGGCGCAGGAGCCGCATTCAGCTAGCTCCCGCTGTCCGTCACTTTACGGCTGCTCGCCGGAGCGCCCAGGAATTCCCGGGCACGGCTAAACGCAAACAAAGGTAACTGCAGATGTTCAGCTCAAACGATGAGGTCGTCATGACAGTTCTGCATACGGCGCACGTTGACTCAAGTGTGGCATCCGCAAAAACAGTTCCGCTACGTCTGTTCTCCGAGACGGCCCAGTCGCGGTGAACTCCCCCCACCGTCGCGATGGCAAACATCGTCTAGAAAACAGCTGACGCTTATTACTTACTGAATGCCCTTTTAAATCAAACGAAACAATAGTGAAAACTGCAACAAAACGTTTGTTTTTTCTGTCTGGCTTTGATTGAATTCAAGCAGCCACATAAGGTTAAACGCAAACACGTATGCTGCAGTAAATCAACTCAAAGGCTATGACCTTCCTATCAAAGTCATTCAGACCATCTCAATGGATCATCAAAGTTCTAAAGAAATCTAATCAAGGCACAGCCAAACTAAACACGTGCCTAAAATAAAGTGTTATAAATTTTACATGACATTACTGCCCTGAAATACCGACTGGAAGGGTTTCACCAGTTTTGGGCCTTGTTTCCTTATGACAACACCCAAACCTGAACCTTGCAGTACCTCTGTGTCTGAATTGTCAGACACTTCTGCTGAAAAAACACAAAATTTTGTAGAGTTCATCGTCCCTGACTTTTAGAATACTGTAATAAAATATCATTTTGTTTGCTGTCACCAATATAAAAATTTCAATTATATGATGAAAGCACAACTGGTCAGCATTACATTGTATATGAGAAAACTCACTGCACACAACTACTACTGCCCAAGTAAGGCAGCCTAATAAATTCCTGCATTAAACTGCAGTGCTCTACTGCAGTGGAGAACTCTGGTAGGGGGGCTACAGGAAGCTCATTACAAGACGTATCTGCTGTACTTGGCAAAACAAGCAGAAATTACACCCCCCACCCCCCCTTGCTGTGGTACAGTAAGGTTTGGTAATTGGCTCTGATTTCACAGGTGAAAACCAAAGACTGTGTCCATTAGTCTTAACTGTGCTGAGAGCTCTTAAAAGTCAGCAAGCATCAACACAACAGGCACAGTAGAACATTCTGGAATTTCATGAACAAGGCTTCTCATCTTTGTGGATTACCAGAACCTCTCCTTAAACTACATTCTCAAATAAACATCTGCAAACATGCTAAAAAACCACTATAAGTTACATGCAGATTCAGTTAATCACCTAAACTGGTTACAGTACTAATGAGGAAGCGCTTCTAAAACCATTCAACATGTCTTACAGAAAGTTTTACAAAACTCATTCTGAACAAGGGGCAATAATACGTTTTGCTTTAAGAACATGTAAAAACTGACACATTCATGTATGTGTGTGATCATCTTTCCATAATTTCTCCCGCCCAACATAAACAGCTTAGAGTTTAACGCGCTTATTTACACGGCTGCCTGTTTACGGGGGTAGCTTGAGTCAATCTTTCTTTGTGCAGGCAAGTAAGCGCCAAAACCCAGATTTATTTTTACACGACTGGTTGCTAATGTGCTGCTAACAGACTCATAATGAGACACGTCTACAGAGCAAGCATTCAAAACGTGCCGTCACCATTACAGGTTTACCCGCACAGCAATTAGAGGTGCAGTGATATCAGATAACAGGTGAGCATACTAAATTTAAAAGAATTTACTGTGCAATCTGCATTCATTTTATATATTTCAGATTTATTCTCCAGTGGTGAAGCACACGGGATTATAAAGTAAATTCTGACCTTTAAAAGATCTAAAGCATTAAATGTCAAAAGGGAATCAATTGGAGTCCAAATTATTACTACTAATATTAGTGTTGTTGCTAATACTAGTACTACTATAGTATTGTTGTACTTCCAAGACCAAGGTTGAAAGACGCATGTGTCAAGTGAGATATAAATACAAAAGAATATATTATGGTTGTCAAACAAAAAGATACCATCCTAAAGTTTCAAAGAATAAAGCTGTTTAAAAAGGAACCGGTGTGCTCCTACCGCCTGATGTGTTGTCAAGAGCGATATCTTTGAAGCGGCCATGAATGTTCGCCGCTTCCAGACCGAAGCCCACAGCTGCAGCGCGCGCATCCCGCCATGGCGCACGTGACGCGTGCAAAGCTGGATTAAACGGCCCGCGCGTTTCGCCGAGCCGCACGAATCAGAGCGGGCCACCATTTATCCTAATCACGAGCCCTGACACCACATGCTCTCGGCTGCTCTGCATTAAATATTTATGTCAGAGCCAGCTTTTGTGTGACGGCTGTCAGGCATTGACAGGTCTCCGCTAACTGTTTCATCACACCCATGGTCCATCATTAAAAATTTCAAATAAGTCAAACCTGGCAGGGAAGCCACTACACTTCTCAAAATACTACTACTACTACTAATAATAATAATAATAATTATTATTATTATTACTATAATAAATCAACACCGAGAATGAATTTGCCTTTCTAGTTGAAAACGAAAGGTTTCAGAATTTTAAAGGGAAGAAAAACCCACTTCTTGTGATGTAATAATTCCTCTCCCGAATTACAGAGACCAAGCATAAATATTTCCAGAACTCCACACACTGCAAGTAAATGAAGCCCCTCTTCAGAAGAGCGGTAGAATCGTAGGAGCCCGGCGAGAGTCAGAGGGCAAACGTATCCGTGTTTTTCCCGACAGATAACTCGCCCCGCCGACTGCATGCGTGATGGGGTCAGCGCATTCTAATGGCGCGCGGAGCACTTCCAGTCTGGGAGTCGTGCCCAAAGCGGTGGGACGGGTCCCGCTGGCAGGGTGCCGTGGAAACCCCCCCCATCCTCCTCCATCTCCATGCTCAAGGGGTTAAAGAGATTAATCAATGTCAATGTTGGAGGCTTTGAAGGCAGCGCAGAACAGGCTGTCCAGCAATACCCAACAGAACATCACTTTGTTAAGTCACAGTGCTCCCTGGCGCTTGTCAACCCTGTTGCCAGGAACTGCCTTCTGGACAGCGATACGCTCCTTCCTGCCTGACCTATTATTTGATATTTGACCATTCGGGTTGCAAGACACTTGCTCTTTCGAGCTGAAATGTCACCGGGGCGTCTTGTCAACTACCAGACACCTCCGCCTGACAACTGACTTCACTTCTGTGTGCTGCAAAGCAGAAAATGCAGGGCAATGGCCTTGGTGTGCAGACTGTCAGGATACGGGAGTGGCTGCTGGTGCATCATTGACAGAGAGCACTCTCCTTCCCTGAGGAACAGCAGTGCATCCGCAAAAGGAAGATGGGGCTGGCTGCAGTGATTTGTATGTTTATGAGGAGACGAGCCCCTTGACATAGTAATTAACAAGTGTAGCAGAAAACAGTAACTACAAATGACAATGATATAGAGCTGTAATCCTTTGGAGTAATTTCTGTCAATCCAGCCCCTCCCCCCCGCCAACACTTGGATATGTAGATTCATTTGTCATCATAGATACCTTCTCATCTTTCCTTTATAAGATGTATGACAGATGACGAGGCTAGCCGGCCTCACGGGAGCATGCGTGTAAAATCCCGTTCATCCCGCCTGGCATCTTCCGTGGCGGCGAAAGACGACCTTTGACACCAACCGAGAGCGACACGGAGCCGCCGAAGAAGGGCTGGGGTGGGGGCGGAAGCGAGGAGGGGT